>UELV01081659.1:0-13681 GCA_900490015.1 Megastigmus stigmatizans
TATATATATTTCATGCAGGAGATTTTTGCAGCGGCAGAAAATCCGTTAGCTACTTAATGCCGCGCGGTGTGTGTAATGCCTCATTAAAAATTGCGATGCCGCGCGCGCGCGCAAAACGCGAAAGTTTACCGCAGCTGTTATGCATTACCCTGCTGTGACTCGAACAAGTTCGCATAACTTTCCTTGAAAACAAATTAATTTAGAGCGAGAAGCAAGAGTCGCTCGCGCACGTAACGCGGATGCTTCCTACGATATTCCGCAAGTGCTATAGTTGCGAAAAGTTTTTCCGTTCCACGTGCATATTTGTTTTCTTTGCGCCGCATGATATGGACAGATTCGCGCTTGTTAAAAACAATGCAACGTTTTACGTTGTAATAAACTCTACGATATTGTTTAAAATTCCAGTTTCGGGAGTAGCAAAAACATCGGTCGCGAAAAAATATAGCAGAGAGCGAAACGCACTGAAAATAAAAAAAATGTTAACGGAAATGTATAATCTATAAAACGCGTTTTATTGCCGAAATAGTTTGTATACCTATATACTTTATTGGGTATGCGGGAGAGGTGTTCTTGTTCCGTACACGAATTGCACCCACGCGATCCGATAGCGAAAAATTGAACTGCGACTTTTCCTGGGAGTTCCCGAGTTTCCCCCATTTTACTACCGGAAAAGGTGTAGATTCTCGACAGATCGCGCGGAAAATGGGAAACGCGGGTTTTTTCGCACGGCGCTGCGCGCGACCTTCGGCAAATGGGGAAAAATAAATGCGGTTGTTGTTTACAAATCGCACCGGTTTTCCCGCGTGTCCCGCACTGTGCAAATGCCCTATAAGCGATGCTATATGGAAAAACAAATTGTTTCCCGAGCAATTATCATTTTGTAATGCAGGAATATGTTTGCCAGACTCGTGATGGATTTCTCATCTCATTGCGCGTAATGTTATGTGGATGTTGAATATGTTTGTTTTGAGCATTGAATCGCGCTAATCAGTCGCGATTAAAAAGTTGGAATTTTTAACGGATCATAAGCAAAACGTGGGAAGATTGATTAAGCCAAATAATGTTTTTGAATTGAGTTACGTAAGTTATACTTTCAATTTAATCGCCGCTTACGTTTCAAAGTTTTATAAAATTATCTTTAATTTTGTATTTAACGGATAAAAATTAGTAAATTACAATGAAAAATAACAGATGAAATGAAAGAAAACAATTTTTTTTATTAATATAATAAATATGCAAATAAAATTTGTTTGCTATAAAATCTTATTGGCGCATTTTTTTATTAGATAACTGTTTTAGCCGAGGTTTCTGCTTTGCTAACTTAAATATACTTGATTTTATAAATAATATATGAAGAAGAATTAGTTTTAGCCGATAAGTTCGGCCATATGTTTTTTTTTATTAGGCCATATATGTAGTTCACAAATTCAATTGATATGATTATACACAATTGATTTTAACAAATTATTAAAAAAAAAAAAAAAATAATAATTTGTATGTGCACCCATGCTTGCATTGCTGTATTCTCATCCATGGACTTTGACACTCTAAGCGATTACACGCATGTATGATTATATCGATTCGTTCGCATTCCGCTAGTCATCGTGCACTTTCTCAAATTTGAATTGCAAATCTTACCTTCAGATCTTAAGTGTGGACATTACAATCGGAGGCTCTTATGCATTTAAATCATGAATATAGGATTAGCGTAATTGAGACTTATTGCTATCAAAAAAACACTTGTGACGTAGAATAAGACCAGTCTAGAAAATCGAACTTTGTAATACTCAGAGTACAGCCTATTAAACAGTGTGTATTCGAAAAAAATGTACTGTCATCCGCTAAAATCTTTCGGACCTTGAAGTATATAGTATGATGTAATCCGGTATGTAATTCTAAATATTTTATGACAGGTCCATAAGTATTATTAAAATGAAATTGTATCGCATTCTGTAATAAATTCCGTAATAATTACTGTAAAAATATACTCTGTTGTAGGTTAATTAAATGTGTCCTCAATTCTTCTCGTACAATTAAAATCGCAGTAAAACGCTCGATCAAACTCGCTGAAGCATTCAATAATTTTGTGCAAATAGGTAGGTATTCTAGATAAAAAAAAAGTTTAACAGTTATTCATACAAAGTACGTCCAAAAGCATTGGATTCTCCTCGCAGCAAAAAACAGCGCATCTCGCGTCGTATAACACGAATTTTGAAACTTTTCTCCCAGCACACATAAGACGCATGTGACTCCGTAAAAAAAAAAGAAGGAAGAAGCCGCCAACAGCGAGAGCAGAAAATTCCGGGTGCTCCTGCAACAAATGAGAAGTTAGCACACTCTCGTCCCGTTCCTGTACGCGTACTTTCCCTCTCCTCTCTCTCTCTCACTCTCAGCTCTTGCCCCACCGACATAAATGTCTTTCTCGCTCGTCTTCTTTCTTCTCTCTTTCTCTCTCTCCCTCTCTCTCTTTTGGTTCACCTTCCCACACAGCCGCGCATTCCTTTTTTCGCGATAAGCTACACACGTAGCAACATAAGACCCGAGCGCCGCTGCGGGATGCATGAAAAGGGCGAGGCGAATCGTCCGCGGCAATGCGACTGTATACATATACACATATATGATGCAGTGTGTGCGTGTGTGAGTGCAGGTATCCACATTCCACGGGCACACATACACAGGGAGATGTACACACTCGTCTCTCGCGAGCCTCGTGCACTTTAGGGATTGAGAGCGTTTTCGGTGATACGAGCGTGTGATTTTTTTTTTTCGAGCTTGGCACAATGGCGAGCGACTTTTTTTCGCGCTTTACGCGCCGCACGATCGTTCGTTTTCGTTCAAAACTCGCGTCAGATGCGCCGGGGAATTTTATGCGCCTCCCACGGCTTCCGTTTTGTTCTTTTCTCCCGTTCGCTTCTTTCCCTCTCCCTGGTTTTTTCCTCTTTTCCTCCGTTCTCTCTCTCTCTCTCTCTCTTTCTCTCTTCCTCTCTCTCCCTCTCCATCTGCCTCTCGCAGTTTCAGGATAAGGAAAAAAGGAAAATTCGTTCTTTTCCTCGTGACGGAGTTCGCGGCGCGGATTTATTGCGAGCAGCGCTTTTGCGAGCAAATTTTTCCGCGCCGCTCTTCTTCGTCTCCTACTTCGTTTCTCTCTTCCCCCATTTTTTTTTCAACCTGCCATTTGGGAAAAGCGAGAGAGAGAGAGAGAGAGTGTGTGTGTGAGAGAGAGAGAGAGAGAGAGAGAGAGAGAGAACATCCGCAGGGGACGCGTTGACTCGTGCATCGCTCTTTTATACGGAATTTTAATTACGGTAAATGTGACGCTCTTTCTCTTTGCTTTGAGTTCGTTTTTTCAAGTTCGTAACGTCGCCCGAGTACCCGCGAGAGCTGCTTCTTGTCGCTCCTTTTTTGCGCGATAAAAAAAAGGGAGCGCTTCCGCAACTCAATGCGGTGTGCGGATGCCGCGCTGATGGCAACTGGATAAATATGATCTCAATTACGAGCGGAGCCTTGGGAGCCTCATTGAATCTGCTTATAGGTAAATGATAATAAAAATTACCGCGCGACGTAGAAGCTGGTAAATTTGAAACAAGAGCTGATGGCTTTACAATGAGATGCCAATGATGCGCGAGTTTGAGATCGAGTTGTAGTAATCAGATGTGAATTTTGATGAATGATATGGCGAAATTAGGCCTGTGTATGTATAATATATATATAAAAATTTTAATCATTCGATAAATATAATAGAAGTGATCACTGGAACACTAAGTAAAACTTTAAATTAATGATATTTTAAGAACAGTGAGATAATTGCATATTTTACAACATAATTTTCTTAGTCTTAGCTTTTTAATTATTTCCATTAAAGTTGTTGAAATGATCTAATACTTTTTCGTGTACACGATATTTTTTAAAGTAGAATTATTAAATATTGGTCAGTTAAGCAGTCAATTTAATTAGGTCATATCTACATAAAATTGGAATTCATAAATTGTTTATTATTTAATAAAGCTTAACATATTCAGGCGTTAACTTAAATTTCTCTTTTAACGCCGCATTAAAGTTAATATAACAAAACTTATATATTTGAATTGATAGAAAACAGATTTCCTTACTCAGTGAGCCTCAAAACAAATTTAACTAATCCTATTAAGTCTGGTACTAATTAAAAGTTTTCCAAATTTTTTGCAAAGAAAATTAATTAAAGAACACTGTATAGCTTATGCAGTGAGAATAAAAATTCCATGCAATAATAATAGGTACTTTTTAAACTTTGTTAGTACATAATATATAATTGTAGCATATTTTGTAGCGAGTACAGCACAGTCATCTAGTAATATTATACCCATTGAATCAATGGAAGTGTATGAATACCGACGCATTATTATCTTCCAATTAGAATGAAAATTTCAGTTGTCGATATTTACCAAAGTTTCTTATACCATTACAGACAAGTTCGTCGTATGTACTAGTTGATTATCATCGATAATTTTTAAGAAAACGATTTTAATGATTAACTACTTTGATTTCCGTATTTATTTATTCATTGAATGTGGAATATTATCCTGCATATCGCATGGATTAAAGTGAATTTTGATTTTGGGATGATGCAGTTTGCTGAAGATACATAATACCTACCTCCTAGGAAAATTAGTCTTCTATATTCTATGGCGTACTGGTAACTTAATACCTCATCGGAATTTTCCTTATACGATACTAATATGCATTTTCCCACTATAGTATATTGGAAATCTTGGTTTTAATATTATTTAAAAATAGGTATAGTATCGTAAAATAACAGATTGCGTTATCAAAATATATGTTTGTCATCTAGAAAGTTTGCTCAATTACGTCAAATAATATTGTTCTAGATTTAATGCTTAATTATATGTTACACAACGATCAATATTAGACATAATATCTTCTCTTGGTTTATAGATAAAAATACTTTACGTTATTTTTTCAATATTGATTTTTAAATATTGATTCAATGGCTATAGTGTTTCTGTAGAAAAAAACTGTATTACAGTAATTAACAACTGTAATTTATAAATCATAAAAAAACCGTAGTAATTTGGTAAATTACATTTAAATCTTTAAAAAGTAAGAAAAGGACTGAAATCGGTATTACAATATAACTTGCATGAGTAATATAGCTTACAGTGTAATAAGGAAATTTCTACAAGGAGATGTGTAAGAGCAGAAATATAAAACAAAAGAAATAGATGACGTACCTACACATGTTCAATAAGAATTGAAAAACGAATGTTTTTGATGAAAAGGTCGACAGAAAACTTAAAGTATCTCGACTTTTCAAAGCATCATTATTATCAAATCATTCCAAATGTATTTCCATTTGAATGACTGACCTTAGCACTTGTTATCATCACTGCTTTCTGTTTCTTCATAAAGATTTCCACGATTACTTAATAAAATTCATATAATTATTTTCCATGATTATCGATTATTTTGAATATATTTTGAATAAATTTTATTCATTACTGAAATTATTTGTTCTGTAAAAGTGTTTTTAGTAAAGTTGTCATTGCCATATGTATTATTATTAAATTATTTTATGATAAAAACTTTCAAAATTTATTATTTACCAAATATAAGAAGTATGGTAATACCTTAACGCTACATATCGGAAATTGTATATATTTTTATTGTGAACGTAATAGTAATAATTTCATATAAGGTGAAAAAATTATTTTTTCTCTGTATGAAAGCGGACACACAATTTGTGCATACAACAAGATTGAATTACACGATTTTAATCAACTTTTCTCTGTATACACTGCAACTTAGTCTTTTCATTGCTTTAATTGATTAAAACTCATTAAAAGTTAAGTAAAAAATGTAATAATATTTAATAAACGACATTAATGATAATTAGCTCACGTATATAAAGGCAGACGTAAATTAGTGACTATACGATTGCTTGCAACGACGTAGAATAACTTTTATGAAAATTTCATGCAAACGGGCGCTGGTATAATTTCTCGAATATTCTTCATAAATTTAATATTCTCAAGGATAATGAAACATGGAGAAAGTTTTCATTTATTTAATTTACAAGAAAAACCACAGTTTGCATATTATACACATTATGAATTAGTTTCGATTATTTAAATAGCAAGTGTATATAAGTACTCAATTGAAATGATAATGTGTAGATTCGTATATGCAGTATCTGAATTTTCAAAACTGATCACGGATCGGTAATCAATAGAAAAATGTTTAAGCATACTCGTTGGAAATAATATAGAAGCGGACCCATTCAAAGTTATATTTACTTGATATTTGGAACGTCGAAAGAGTTTTTCTTTTTTAAAATATCAAAATATCTATTAGCTATGATCTACCTATTCATTATGTATTTTATTAATGTGAAGTAATTACAGTATATATTAATATTATACGGTCTCCAATATAAAACAAGTGAATGAAAAACATGATAATTCTTTAAATTAATTTTTATTTTATCGCACATTTTACGTGTACCTGTCACGTATAAGTTGATTTACGTAGTTAACGACTTATAAGCCATAAATATTGATTAATTTTTTAAGTTCGAAAGTAACAAGAGAATTTATTATATTGATTAATAATTATATTAAATATGTAGATTAATATACGTTACCTTAGCATTATGAAGTTCATTCAAATAGAGGAATTTTCATCATGTTCAGTATATATATGTATAGAACTTGTAACGATTATCGATAGTACAATATCTCGTGTCAATAAACGGGGCGTCACAGCAGCCGTTCTTCATAAATTTTATTATTTCTCATCGTCATACCATCGGTATCTGTCACTTGCAACAGTTCGCGAGTAGGTTATGACATTTACCATGAGCAGCAGGTAGCTAACGACCTTATGTCCAGTGTTGGAGCGTAATACCAAAATTTCACACAGAGAACTCGCATCATTATACGATCATTACTACGAGAGCATCAGCATCAGCGCATATGTGCAGGACATCATCGCCGAGCCGGCAGACTCGTGCACGCACGCACGGGCATTCCATTGTGCGTAAACCGGGACCTTAGACACGGCAAACTATACAGCTATATGTATATTAGCTTCTGCGAGACGCGCCTGTGGACATTGCATTTGACGTTAACTAACACTCGGATACCGAGACCCCTGGTATACGTCAATTTGGTTCAGTCAATACTCCGTGCGCAACCTCGTCTGTGTGGACACTGCGCCCTGTGAGAACGTGGTCGTTGCGGTGCCGAACGATCGAAAAACTCGCTCTGCATGCCTTATTAGCCTGGAATTAACCTATTCCCTAATTATCGGACGATCTTTTCGCTTCGTCGACGATACGCAATTTTTCTTACGTAGTGGAATAAAGAAAAATGCATCAGAATTGCTAATACACATAGTTACGGATTTTTATAGCTCGCGATTTTTGCGTCCATTGAAATTTTTGTACACAAAAGTTTTATACTTTATATGCGCGAGCGATATTTGCATATAAATTGCATATATAGTTTATACGTAATAGACAAATGCTTCTTCGTTCCTTAAAGAGTACTAAAACTTTTATACGCCCCATCACTCTGTGATACTACTTTTCAAAGATTACTTGCGGGGCGCGGGTGGCGGCCTCGTAAAAAAAAATCAAGACTTAATGTTGTTTTCAAATTAGAAGGCATTGGACAAAATTGAAGGGTACACGAGTAAGTACACGGGTAGTGCTACGAAATATCTATGATTGCACGAAGTCTCGAGGATGCTGGCTTTATATATATATATGTATTGAAACTCGAATCGATAAACGGACGAGGAAATGTTTAAGACGTTCTTATCGAGAATGCAGAACATGAGTCAAATATCTCACATTATGTAGGATAGTCAATTTATGTAACAGGATTTTTTCATTCTTTATATCATTATCATTTATTTTATATTTCAAAGTATTGCAAGCAGGAAAACGCGTAAACCGCGAGAAATATTAGATATACAAACACGCAAAGAACTTACGTATAAAGGCTTTATTTTCCCATTCCTTATTTCACGTCTACACCGCGCTCTCAACCACTTTGCCTTAAACTTGAGACAGCGATAAAGAATCCAATCATGTCACCGCGTATTTGCTCAGCGAAACATTCCTAAGAGTGAAAAATGCACCCGCTAAAACTATCTTTTCATCTTGCAGCCAATTGATCGACCAAGAATAATTCGTTTCCATTATCAAATTGAATTGTGCACAACTCAAATTATTTTTTTTTTTATAATCGAATTAGAATCTCGTATTTGGTGGAAAAAAGTGTAAATATACGAAGGCCGACAAACTAGCGGTCGTTACATTGCTTCCGTACATAAAAAAAGGGTAGCATTGAACTTTTCCTATATATACACACGACCCCAACAATTGGCAACCTTTCGATTGCAATACATTTCTTATCGGGGCGCGCCTGGCACAATACAAACAGCGGTGGCAGCGCGCGCGCGCGCGGTAAACGGCAAAGTTCCATCGCGACGCATCGCACGGCCGAGCAAAATGCCTCGACTTCCGGAGGCGGCGTTCATTAACGCGCGCGGCGGCACCGGGAAAGATATTTACATTAGGGAGAGAGAGAAGAGCGGAAGGGACGAGCTTGGCACCACTACACAACTGCACAAGTCAAGCGACGGCAGAGTGTCGAGGCCGGTATACAGGAGAGAGATAGAGACAGTGAGAGAGAGAGAGAGAGGGAGAGAGAGAGAAGGGGAACAACACGCAAGTAAAATTCAGTAATTTAAGTTCGTTAAGTATGCTAAAATCGAGGAGCGAATGTTTGAGATGGTATGAGGATCCGCGCGGAAGGAGCAAAGCTAGAATACGTATTACGGCACATTGACGCGGGGCGGGATTGGGGGGCGGAGGTGTAGGAAAAGACAGTGAAATAGAAAGAGAGGACGAACTTTTAGCCCCGTGTATTTCAAGATTTGCAAAATTTACATTCTTTACTTTTCCAGCAGAATTTCAATGTAAATTTTCCATTGAAATTCCGCTCGAAAAGGAGGATAAAAAAGTACAGGTTATATATACGCACGCGCGAGCGCGGATCTTACGGGCGCGTAGGACCTGAAGAGAGGCGAGAGAGACAGAGAGAGAAAGGAGGAGAATTGGAGAGAGCGACAGAGTGAGTGAAAGAGAGAGATAGAACTTGTACTTGGAATCGCTTTTCCGACGGAAGTCAGCTACCGTCTCGCCTTTGTGAAAAATGCGAGAGAGCGGATAACGAAGTAAGCACAGAGTGGGAGGAACAACGCGACGATAGAGAAAAAGGAAAGGATGGAACGGAAGGGGGGGGGGCGAGGAGAGAGATGGATGAAGAGCCTCCGCGCTCGGTTAATAATGAAATACTTGGAAGGGGGGGGGGAGAGAAAGAGAGAGACAATACACGAATGGCATCAAACAAGCGAGCGGCAGGGATTATGCATTGGATGATATTTTTTTGTTGTGGCTGCGGCGGCGTCTCGAGCTGCTTCTTCGCTCGATTAGATTGATGATTTTTCCCACACGGTATGTGCAGCAGTATGCATTGTTATGCCTGGCTGAATAGAGCGCTGCTGGCACATCTGCTATATAGCGAGGAAAGCGCTTTTAAAATTCCGCGGAAACGCGATTCTCCCTGGATAACGTGTGGCATAAATACTAGGGACTGTTTTACATCTTCGCCGGGAAACATGAATTTTTTTCGTAGCAAACTCTATGTAGCCCTCGTTGATAAGAGTATGTCTCTTCACCATCGCTTGTTTGATTTCGTCTCCCTGATGCATACACTTTTTTTCGTGTTGACACTTCGGCCTGATTCTGCATGGCGGATGAATTTATCATTTATGCTATGCAAACGATGCACGAGATTATATCTTTTTTTTTTTGAACGAAATTTCTAGTACGACTTTATAAGGTATAACTTTAAAGCTTTAAAAAAAAAATAAAATACAGAACGTGCTGAAATTCATAAAACAGATTTTCTTTTACCTTTGAAGGCTTTAACGCTTTGAGGAAACCTTTTTTTTTGTCGACCATAAAAAATTCGTAAAAGTTTTGCAAAATTCGTTGCGGTTTTGAATTATTGCGAGAAATGCGGAATCACTAAAAATATAGTGTGTAATATGTCTTCTTTTATTATGATAATGAAAAGTCCGTCGTTATGAAAAGAAAGTGATACGTTATTAAAGCGAACATTATTGTTACGAGTGACAGAATACTTTAATTTAACAACTTGATTTTTCTGCCCGGTTCGATTGAAAAAGTTAATTTTTTTTATGACTTTCGCGATGATTATAAAATTCTTTTTTTATAAACATTGATGCGTTTGTTTTCTAGCTAGTGATAAAGATTTCCCTCGTCTACCCCATTCGTACAATGATCGATATTTCAAATACTGGGTGTATCATAATTTATATTGATCTGTTTTTCTTTTACTTCCGCGTAAAAAGTAGATAATAAGTTTGACGCTTATCTGCGAAAAATTCTTTTTGCTTCAATTGAAGTGATTCATGCAATAATAGATAATATTATCTTAAGCACATTAAAAATTACTTGTGAACTATATTGGCGAATGTAATCTTATCGTAGTTTCTCAACATGAGGCAATCCCAGAAAAGAGTTTGCGGATGCACATTATGGATTGAAACTGTGATGAAAGCAATGAATTGTTGATGCTTCTAATGCTAGTATAAATACGAACGAACTTATGCGCATTCATAATAAATATTGCAATATTTGATTACAATTATATTTTACGTTGGAAATTGGAAATTTTATAAAAAATCATGTTTTTAATTGAACGAATGAAATATTTTACGATACATCGTGTGTGTAAAATCATTGTTTAATATTCAAATTATTGCTTTACAGTTACATAAACATTCCACAGGGCAAGCGTTTTCTCGAATTTCATACAAATTGTTAACGGTGATCAGTTGGAAAAAACAAGACAATAATATTCCACATTTGATTACATTATATAATTATGTAAATAATTATATGTACCTACATGCATATGAAATCAAATAATAACATGTAATGTAATTTTAGAGATTAACTTGAAAATTAGATTATAAATTATTCAGTTTCAGTGAATTTGAAATTTTAATCAAGTGGCTGTAATGAGGAGCATCGTTGATAAATGAATACAGCAACTCCGCTAAAGGCAATAACTTTGCACATTCCGTTTCATTGCCTGATAATAAATACAAAAAAAAACACATCATAATTTATATATTTGTGTACAATTCGAAAATCGCGTGTAGCTTCGAAAACTTTTTGTTCAGAGATTATGAGATTATAATACTCTTTGCAAAAGAATCGTTTCCATTCAGTTCAATTGTTTTAAAATTTAATTGCCCTACACATTTATATATCTTATTTTTCATCATATCAATTTGCAGCCCACTGCACAATAAACCTGTAATTAAAAGATAACGGTGGATCACAATTTCAATTTTCAGTTGTGGGGATCAGTCTCGATATTTCGACCGAATGCCAATACGCGCACGTACCGTATATATTATATGGAATTGGGTTACTTTGCAATATACAAACAGTCCATATTGACGGAGATTCTTCAGTGCCGCGTTCAAAAACAGTCCCAGAATCTCGAGTTAAATCGAGAGTTAAATGGATATTTCATGAGTGCAATTGTCGAATAAGGTGGAATTACGAGCTATCGAGTGACATTGTCGACAAACAAATTGATGAATTTGGTTGAGAGGTCAAGTGCTGATTGACAATACTTACTAAATTAATTTCGTAAACATTGTTTCAATAGAAAATTAGGAAAAAGTCGCGATTTTGTAACTGACTGCTATAATTCTCTGTCGTTATAGCGAATGTAGCGATATCTCTTTAAGCCAAAAATCACTATTAATTTAGTAATATTAAGTTTTAGTTTAATAAAATTCGTCACAAACCGAGTGAAACTTGACCGTAAAAGCGCAGACGTTATTTTTGTTATCTGGTATAATATTGATAAATTTAAAATTTGCATTGTTGGAATGCTGAGAGATAATTTAATTGAGTAAAATAAAATTGTTTGGTAAGTTTGAAAATCACGTAAATCATTTACTGACACCTATCATTCTATATAAAATAAAAATATTTAAAATAAATGAAAATTAATTAAGAAATACTGTATTAAAGTTCGATTGAAAAAGAGTTTCATATAAAATATCGTTGCGCGGTGCAAATTTAAATCCATTGAAATTGATTATAACTACGTTTTCTTTCGACTATAAAAATTGAAGCGAATGGATTGTTATATATGTTTTATATTAATTGAAATGTTTTAAAGAAAGTACAATATAAATACGCAGGTCAATATCAAATTTTGTATACACTTATAACTTGCAAGAGCGATTTGAAGTCATCATTTATAAAGAGAATAATCAGTGAAGTGTCAATCATTTAGTTATTGAAAAATCCAGAACGTTTATCGTCGTATCTTTTTGTAGATTTATTTTGATACCTTTTTATGTATTTTGTTTATATATTGATATTTCCACTATAGAGTACAATATTACTAGTAGAATTTCTCTAAATTAAATTTTCGGTATCAAACGAGAAAAGCCAACAAACGATTATTCGCAATAAACACATCGCTAAACGTAGCACGAGAAACGCGAAACAATGTTTTGTAAATCCATAAGGTCTTTCGCAATATATATCGAACGCGTAAATGTTTCAGCTTCACTGGTACACGAGTGAGAAACGCGTGCTGTTTACGTGATATACAATAACGGACGTTTTCCACGCGAGAATTACCGAGACTGTGCTGTATCGGCGTGAATTTCGAAGATAACGGAAAAATTGTTTTGTCGTAAACGCTGCGAGGCTCCCGGGAACTAATGAAATGATTATCGTTGGGAGAAAAACAAAATTTTCGTGCAATTTTACGAGTCACTGCGTGTTTCAAGATGTTTATATGGAAAAACATATTTGTTTGGAAAAATGTTTGTCATTGCACCGAATCATTGAAATTATATGGACGATTTTATTTATTCCTTTTTTTCGTCCTATTATCGCGTGCTGAAAAATTTCCTACCAAATATTTTGTTATCAAAGTTGTGCACGGAATAATATTTACACATGATGCAAAATAAACTAATGAGTGGCGGTTGACATAGTTTAAGCCAAAACAGAGAAATTGAGTACATTCGTAAAACTTGTTGTTATTATTTGTTCATGCAAGCATTGTTAACGTATTAATAACAAATTGTTTTGCAGGATTTGATTTCAGCGAACCCAAGTGAAAAGTATTATTTACTTCATTTGATCAAGTAATCGTAGAGCTTCCTCTATGTTTATTAAACTCATTTATACACATGAAGAATTGCACATTCACGAGCAATTTATTCCTTTTATGGTTTTTTGAAATAACACAGTTTGTGGTACTACACTCTAGTGGTATATAGGGTAAGTGTGTCAGTTCCTGTGCCCCCCCCCTGGTTATCGTGTGCTAAGATTATTTATTCTTCTATTAAAATATAGTTTTACTAAATCACTCATTATTCATTATTTTAATAAAATTTAAATAAAAATCTTCATATAGAAACTGAAAGTATAATTTACAATCATTTACAAAATATCAAAAATAATGTTTCAAATTTCTAGTGTCGATTTGACATGATTTTTCTGTAAATCTTACCGAAAAGCTTAAGATGCACCGCATAAATG
>UELV01081660.1:0-19894 GCA_900490015.1 Megastigmus stigmatizans
ATACATATGTATACATATGTATACGTTAGTCTATCTGTCTATATATATATATATTACGAGCGTAAGGATCAAGCATGTTTGGTCGAAATTATCTTTCGTCAGGCGACAATCACGTGTCGCTCGAAGAATTTTGACTCTAGTCATGAAAGGATATAATAAGGGTGAAAGAATTATGCATCTACATGGAAAATAGAAAAATTCGCGTCTTGTGAGGTTAATTATTGTTCATTCTTTCTGTTTTTAACTTATCGATCTGGAATTTTTTTCTTTTTTTTTATTATTAAAAATGATACTAAAACGTCTCGGTAAACGTGAGTTTTTCGATACTCCTGAGATTGGATTTTTTACGATCGTATATGTGAATACCAATTTGGTATTTCTTTGGTCCCTCGCGTTTTTTTCCGAGGTACCGAAGTTTAATTTAATGTATATTTATATATGGACTACGCAACCGTCAAACATAACGTACTGAATCGGACATCGAAGGTCACGAGATACGTATAATTATATATTTAAACTCTTTGAAGACTGGCAAGAGTGTCGATCAAAGAGGGCGAGAATAGCCTTAGGAGAATCTTGAGAAAAAAAATCAATTTTTTAGAAACAATTATTATATCTTATTTTTTCTTTAGACAATGACTGGAAATGTCACATAAAGATTGTTAATCTCTCTTTTTTATTTTTAATGCTTGTAGCTGAAATTTTTTTTAAAATCCCGCATTGTTGAGATGAATTTTCTTTTTAAACTAGCGAAGAGTATACATACCCTCGAGAGGCGTAGTTTTTTTTTTACACGAAGGCAGTTTTCACAGTGAAACTTCATAAAAGAAAAAAAAAAGTAGCTCGAGCCATTTCCGAATCATTAGCGTCATTCTAGTCTTATCACTCGTTGTTAAAAAAAAAAAAAAAAAACTAAAACAGATTTTTCCGGATTAAAAACAGCCGAATATCAAAGTTCAGTGTGGATTTTAAATGTAAACAAAGGAAAGTCTCATGACAGACATCAATCATATATTTTACCCTGTAAAACGATCATTGCAATGGCGAGAGAATGCAGAGTTGGATATTTTATTACATGTCATGCAAAAATATTGAAAGGATATCCGGTCATAATAATTGTAAATATTATATAAAAAATTTAATCTAATGTTGTATAGTTAAATAGGAGAATTATTATATTTCTATATGTGTAGTTGAATGTTTAACAAGCAAAAAAAATGGCAAAAACTGGGAAAGGCGATTAATATGTTAACGGGTTTTGCGCTTGCGATGCTAGTGAGAGAATTTTTTTTCATGATGGAGCTAAGAGTGCCGTATAATGTACACATACATACAC
The DNA here is from genome assembly GCA_900490015.1 of Megastigmus stigmatizans. NCBI lineage: Eukaryota > Metazoa > Arthropoda > Insecta > Hymenoptera > Megastigmidae > Megastigmus > Megastigmus stigmatizans. The sequence goes on from UELV01081660.1 coordinate 1,337, forward strand.
CTGCTACACAGGAATTTGATCGCATCTCAGGAAGATTTCAGAAAAAAAAATAGATAAACGATAAATATCAAGCTGTATATAAATCGATACAAGTCGATTATACAAATGAGAGAGAAAAAGAGAGCCCGTAACTAATATATTTTTCCGCACCTAGTACGATCGATGAAAATAATACTCAAACTGTTTCTTAGTATTAAACAAAACTTGTAGTTCGAGGAGAAAAATTGTCGAAAGAATGTCGCATTGTACGTCACACCGAGAAAAGGGCGTCTGGTTTGTCCATATCTCGAGTCTGTGAGAAGAGTTTAGGGGAAAAATTTAATCGTTGAGAGGGATAAAGAATGTAAATTTTCGAAAATGGTGCCACATTTTAATTGTTACTCGCACGGCAATTCGTAGGGATTAAATGGCAGTATTATTATTCCTCAAATTCACATGCTTCCTATAGATGGTTTGATCGAAGAAAAAATTCAATGCACTCCTACAAATCTGTGATGTATTCGCGTGTAATTAGTAGAAGCTACCTGTACGAGAATCTAAACATATTTCGAAGAGCTTGAATTTCTCATTGATCAAATCCAGGTACGAAGACTTTTTTAATATAAAGTATAAGGATTTTTAAGTCGAACGCCAGTCTCTCTACGGTTTGCTCGTGTATCACCGATTCAAAAAAAAAAAAAAGAATTGTACATTTGTTTTTATTATTGTATGTAAAAATGCTACGTTTTATCCGTTTTTAATCGGTATTACAAATTTTTTATCTATCAAAACAAAACAAAAAATCTTTTTATTGTGTATTGCGATTGGCACTGATCAGAGTGTGTGTGCCGTACATTTTGTTCACTTCTTTTCTTTCTTTATACGAATGTAATGTTTATTAGTTTTATCGTATAAGATTCTTTGCAAACATTATAATTAGCATTTGGTTAGTAGCACATTCTTTTATATTTGAGACCAGTAAGCTGTATGCGTTTTCGAATGCGAAGATACACGTAATGCATATCCGAAAAAAATAATATTCAAGTAATAATCATAGTAGATAACGTTTTCGAGTTAGGAAATCATCATCATCATTTGACGTTCCATGTATTAATATAATTGCACAATGTCAGATATATCATTAATTTAATCGTTTAGAGTTTGATATTGTTTGTTTATATAGTGTATGTGCATGTTTCATTATCATCGACGTTATACCGAGCATCCGCAAAAAAATGCTGCGATTCTACATAATTTTTGATGCTGATATACTGTTATTCGAATAAAAGAATTAATTCAAATTCAACATTCTTTTTTTCATCTTTATCATTATATTGGAGCCACAAAATTCAACGAAACATCAGTTAAAAAAATATACAACTGTCTTTAATAAATTTAAAGAATGTAGTAACATATCAATATTAACTTATTTATTTATTAGTATTATTATTTTAAAGAAATATTAAGTATTTTAAGTTTTCAAATAAAACATTTTTTAATCTTTTTTACATAAATACAATATTTAAAAACCAAACGCTTTTTAATAATGCAAATTAAAGAAGACTTTGTAAGTATTTAATCAAGCTGTACTTAAATTCATGTAGATAGAAGAAGACGCAAATTAAGAGTCGTTTATAACCAGTTTACCGGTGGTATTGATCTGAGAGAAATGAGAATTTTAGGGTGGGCGGTGCGCGTTAAAAGGCAGATGACGTAATGAGTTTCACGAATGTCGCAATCAATATTCGATACTTTTTTTAGACCACCCTATACATCTCTTGAATTTCAGATTACTAAAGTAACCCATGATCACAATGCGTTTAAATAGAAAAATCGATATAATTAACCATTTTAATCCTTTCAGTATAACGTGTCTTAACAAAAGCACTGAGAATTCTATCGTACAAAAATTGTTGGAAAATTTTTACTATGTAGCCTGTTATCTAACGTCGTATACGTATCATGCAAACAATTGATACATATACAACATAACTAACAACATCAATAACGCATGGCTGAAAATATTTTATTATATAAAATTAATTTTATCAATCTTTTTTATTGGATGCAGGAAAATTTGAAAGAAACATATCAATCATTTTAAATGCAATCATAAATTGCTTAAATACACCCTAGTAACATATTGAATATGAAATTTAAATAAGATACCAACATACTTTTACAATTTACAGCTATAATTTATTTCATCGAATGATAGATGCTTCTTATTTATATTAAAATCATTTACTGATTATCGGTATAACATAAAATACTTATCTTTCATGTAGAGCATCTTGGATACCGACTGCAGATTTCTACTTTAGCATAAAACTTTTTCACAGTAATTTAATGTGGTAGTTATATCCCAGGATATCTTCATAATTGGAAAATACGTTTTCAGTAATGTTCATGTAAATAAAATCAGTTTGATCGTAAAAGAAAATAATTATTCAGCAAAATGTGCATTAATGTGAATAGAAAAATAAAAAAATATTGGATACAAAAATATTTATGTATCATAGTATCTTTGTTCACGAATGTGCTTGAAATCCTATAATAAGAACCAAGTTATAGATGACCCTAACTACTCTTAAATTATGACATTTAATAGGAAAACTTCATTTACCCGATCATGCTTTTTTGTAATATAATTATCAATGTAGAAATTCAATCCTATATAGATGAACAGATAACGGATACGTAAGCCTTAGATGCCGATATTTAACAATATTGATTGACTGATTAAAAATAGCATTTTTTAACGCTTTGGAAAATCAGTCTCCTTGAGCGCGAACTTGTACAGATATAATATAATATTGATATGTATTATAGAACTTGAATATTTACAGCTTAAAATTTCTTAATGTACCTTATCAAAGGAAAAAAAAATAGCTATTTTAATTTTAGAATGCTCCGATGTGATGGATGTTGATATATGTGTATCGACATACGCATAGATACATTGACATTTTCTTAGTCCATATAGTAGATGCGTTCCGAGTATAGTCAGGCAAAGTATAAATAAAATATATATCGTCCATGTTTATTAACAATTATACCTATAATTCATTTATAGCCGCTGCAATGCAAGATAGCTTATGCAGCTATCGATTGAAAAAAATTTCTTGTATGTTCGAAGTATTAATGGGAATTCTTTCGATACATACTAATAATAGTTCAAGTCCGAGCACTACCGCAGCCTATGGGTTGCATATTCAGATAAATCTTCCTACATTTTATTTATAATAGTTTATATTATCATTGGTAAACAATTACATAGACAAAAAATCTAAAAAAAATTAATTTAATTCTAAGATTTGAAATGAGAGTCGTGATATATTCAACATAGGACACGATCGACTTAGCCTTTCTCAAAACATTTCCCTTCAAGACAGTTAATTTCGTTGTACCGCACCATCATACCATATTTATGAATGAAATGAAGGGGTACTTTAAGAAACGCCTTTCGTTCTAAATTATACATATATATTTTATTTGGATTTACTATTTACACATGATAGAGCTAAAAAATTTAATAGATAACGTAAACCCCCTTCGTCCAACTTTTTCGCCTAACAAGCCGTGTACGAACTAGAACTTTTAACAGAGTATAAAAATCGTAAAAATAAATTTCAGTATATTAACTGCTAATTTTTTGTTAAAAAAACAAAGGGTAAGTAATAGGTAAAACGTAAATTTCATTCGAAGCTTCCCTTATCGACGCACTCAAGACAGAAAGAGCGCGTCTTTGATAGCTGTCAAACGCGCGTATCGCCAAAGCCACATATAGTAGTAGCGCGCGTGTAAGAATCAGCATAACAAAAATAAACATACCGGCAGCTTATACCAGCTGCATGCTAGTGTTATACACACAGACAGAGAGCGAGAAAGAGAGAGAGATAGAGCGAGCGAGAAACGACGAGTGACGACGACACGCACTGCCACGCGCGCACGCGAGCATCAGCGATCGCGGGCCTCTCTGCCGCACAAAACAAACAAAAACACCGAACGCGCACGTGACGGCGTTCGAATCTCCCGCTTAGTTGCGCGCGCATCCCGATATATACATACATAGAATGATCTTATCGTGGTTTCAGCACGCGCACAACGGTCGTGCAGCAGCTGCGAGCGTATATAGGTCCTCGCGCGGTCCTCGGAAGGGGAATCATACGCGAGCGCACCAGTAGGTGGCGTCTCCCCGAGACGTCGGCGCGCGTATCTCGCGCCTCCGCGCGTCTTTTTTTACCCTGTACACACAGTATTATAATACTTAATCTCCAGTCTGCGTATATTTATTTGAAAACCGCCGCAGTTTGTCGCTAAATACCACCCGTGCAGTCTACACCCTCGATTCCATGGAATCCATCCTACCCTTTCGTCGTTTAATACAAACTACGTAGCTCGCACGCACACACACACACGTACCCGCAGTCCCACACATACATGCACCAAACTTCATTTCCATCTTTCTTGCACCAGTGGTGTTTTTCCATTGCGCCGGTCTCTCTCCCACGCACGTATAGACAAGCTCTCTTACCTCTCGTTTCTCCGTACTTTCGGCCATCGACCAAGTAAATAGCCAAGTGCGGCAAAAGCCCCGTGCAAAAGCGAGACGTATGTACAGAGACAGGCGAGTGCGCGTGTTGCCGTTTGGTCTGTCTTGGAAAAAAGAAAGAGAGAGAGAGCTCCGAAGCGAAAAGAGAGGAAAAAGGAGCGAGAGATAAGCAAAGTTAAAACGAGGATCCAAGGCGAGAGAAACACGACAGCAACTACGACGATTATCCTGCCGTGGAGGAGGACAAGGACGAGGGGGTTCGCCCAGCTGCCGACAACCCGAGCGAGGGAAAAGGAGAAAGATAGTAAGATTTTGCCGAAATGACGACGTTATTATTGTATATGGTGTAACCACTCGGTCCGGTTGTCTTTCACCAAATATGTATGGTCAATTGTAAAGGGGTAGCTATATACTGCGAGACCACGGCTTCTTGTTTTCCGGGATTGTGTATATATGTATATTGCGGGCCATTCTCTCATTCGGTCTCTGCGGTAGCGAGGTGTACGACGTACATGTGTGTGGGTAAGCGTGCACGCGCAAATCGCCAGGATAAAAAGAGAAATATTAAGCTCGGTGTGTACTGACGTGTCGGTCTTTCATAAAAACTATATCGTGCGCTCCGGAGCAGGAATTTTTACGCTATGATACATTTTCGCGTAACTTTATTATTCGGAATTATAACGTTTTTCACGATTTCTCGTAAATTTCAATAGTTTATATCTAAGTACATATTGTAAATATTATTTTAATTTACAATTTACTGTATGTATAGATATTTACGAATAACATTTTTTTTTCATTTTCCACGATCGTTTAATCGAAAATATTTATATCTTTTTTTTTTTTTTAATGGACATTGAAAAATTCGTTGAAGTCGGTGCCAAAGAGGAACGCAATTGTCTTTCGACCAATCCACGTTCGATGTCGATTAAATTATGTTTTGCCATTGGTCGAAATCTCTTTTTATCCTGTGAAAGGGTCTCGAAATGAAGGGCCAATATAATTTCTCCCATAGGTATAGATATCTCTTTACAAAGCGCATAAACGGGAACGAATGGTGAACGCTATAGATATTTCTGCAAAGTGCCACTATTGTATACATATACTTATAAGCCGCAGCTTTTTTATCGATGTTACCGCAAGTACAATAATAAATAAATTAAGGTTTTCTTTATATAATTAATACTTTAATGGTTTTAACTAATAAACTAATAAATACTATTAACTAATTATCAATAGACCTTCATATCTAGTATAAAAATAAAATTCTTTTTTCTTGACAGTAAATAATAATATACTTTGTACTTTGTACATACATTACAAAGTTTACATGTATAAAATCATGAACTAGCGGCTTATCTAGCCGGTTCAACTGTTCAAGACTACGAAGGGTATATTTTAGTCATTATAGCATTTCCTGTTTTATCGACTGTTACACTCACGTTCAAAATAAGTAGGGGTACTATATTTATTGAGATCTTTGTAAGTACTTCAGCAATACTTAATTCACAATTTATTACAAGTAGCTATATATATTCAAGAACAAATTCGTTTGACAAATATTATAAAATCCAAATTACCACAGTGAAGAACTTAACCTTAAATTTTCTTTATTCTGATTTATCACCGTTAACAATCAAAATAGTTGCCACTCGGCCAATACGTAAATAGTAACTAAGATTAGAGAACATCAATTTTCCAGCAACAATCATTAAAAATGCTATATATTCCTGGAACAGATATAAATATATATATATATATACGTACCGTTAATGGAACCTTTCCCGAAGCATTCTCAAGATAACCCGTTGTGGCGGCAGCCTAAAAGTCTGACGCGTGAGCGTCGCGAGAGAAAAAAAGAGAGAAGGGAGAGAGAGAAAGAGAAAGAGAGAGCAAGCACCAGCAGCGAATCTCGCCCGCCACAAAGTGGCGTGTGCGTACTATGTATGCGTGTTCTATCCTCGAAGGCCGATCGCCGACGGGGGTAACGTATAGTCAACTGCTACACGACTCGGCGCCGCGCGTGCGACAATTAAAAAGCAAAAAGAAACACAGGAAGGACGCGTCGGAGCGCCGTGTCGCTCGATATCCTCCTCTCTCTCTCTCGCTCTTCTCCGCGAAAACAAAAAAAAAATCGAACGATATCCGCAAAGTACACATATAGATACAGTATTATAATAGAGAGAAAATCTCGCGCTACTGTCTCAGCCGGCGCCGTGGGAAAATCAAGCCGCTTGGATGTTGGTGCGCGCCGCAGCGAGAAGGAGCGAGGAGCTTCGAGGAGGTGGCGGAGGCCTAGGCGTCGTCGTCGGCCGGCGAGCAAGATCATCGCCATGTCGTCGGGCGGCGGTGGTGGTGGTGGTGGTGGTGGCGGTGGCAGTGCGGCGCCCCTGCGCCTGCTGAACGGCGTTGTTGCCGCGCCGGAGACGAGGAGGCGCGCCGCCGCCGCTGCTGCTACTGCCCATCAGCCCCCTGTCATTGGCTACGGCAGCGCCGCGGCGACTGCGCTCGAGGTCCAGCTCGGGCCGGCCGAGCCGAACCCCCGGGATCATCACGAATATCGACGCGCCTCGTCCGACGAAGAGACACAGCAGCAGCAGCAGCAACAGCATCATCGCCTCGGGCTTGCTGTCCTGGGTAAGCCCCTTTTGGAGCGGCACGCGTCAGTCGCACGGTTCACAACAGTTTCTCTCTATCTCTCACTCTCACTCACTATCCTCTCATTCCTTTTTTCTCCTGTATGTGTAGTGTGCACACTTGGTTTGCTTGATGCTGACACTTGCTGGTTATAAAGTAGCTTTTTTCTCTGAGGCTTCGTGTTGATTTGTCACAGGAGAGTACATTTGATATTGAGGTGCATCGACTCTTTCTCTTGACAAGTAGTAGCTTGGTTTGTTTATATAAGTAGCTGTTGATAAATATTCATTTATTTTTGAGTTATAGTTTTGGAATTAATCTTGATCTTTCGATGCAGTCTGCGATCACTGGAATGTTAAAGCAAGAATGGAGCACCTGTTGTATTTATGTAGTAATGTTTTTTTTTTTTTTTTTTTTTTTGTAATAAATTATAGTGGTTCTACTTTCTTACAAGTATCGACACTCTGATTCTTGTGGCCTTTATTTTAATAATATTTTTGTTTATCAGCTGCTTTTATTAAATTAGTTCTAGTGTTAGTATTTATACTTCTTTTTTCGCTTACTTTTGGTTGCAGCCACACAATATGATCATGGTTTACATCAAACTTATAAAATTATTTCTAAAATTATCATCCGGATTCAATTTTCAATTTTGTTTTTATTTTGCTTAATGTTATAGGTTTACAAAACTTGATATATATTATTTTCCTTGTCAAAATTTATCTTATTTACCTTATTTGCTCGTAAACCTCTTGGAGTAACTTTTTGCTGACAAATTTTATAATATTTTATACATTACAAGTTGTTTATACCTTATTTCATAAATAATTATTACTTGAATTTAAATATGAATTCCAAAAATATGATGCAGAGTAGATATTTTTTTTGCCAATCGTTGATAAGGTAGTAGCTCTTCTATTTCATCATTGAGTTACATACTATATAAATAATTTATTTGTTCTAAAACGTCTAAACTCATATAAAAATATGAAAAGTCCTTTTATTTACAGAACAAAAGTGAGAGTTAATTATAATATAATTAAAGTATAAAACTTTATTTTTAAATACTGAATTTTAAAAGAATAATCAGTTCTTAAGAATACATAACCAACAAAAACATTGTACACTGTATATTTTTATTATAATGTTTATTTATAGACTACACATTTAAAATTCTCTTTTCTGATTTGGTCTATTGGGAAATTCGACAATTTATACAGTTTATACTCTAGTTGTCATGTGCTATCGACAGTCTCATGTTTATTATTCATCGTTCGGATTTCTGTACTTTATCACACAAACAGGTAAGGTCAACGAGGAGGAGGTGTCCGAAGGTGGAGTTGTCACCTACAACATGGTGGCGGCGATGAATGAGCACCTGTCGTCATCGTCGGCGACGAACAGCGTACGTTCGACGGCGACAGGTACAGTCAAGGACAAAGTTAAGGATCAGAATAAAGACAAGGAGAAAAGTGGAGTTGTCGAGGATAGTAACAAAGTTGTTGGTATACTCGGTTTTCCTTGCGACTTTGATCACATGTATGCCAGTATGACTGACGGTGGAGCTCCGGCTACTGCTACTTCAGCACTGGGAGTAAGTCCACTGCGAGGAAATGAGGCCAGGCAAAATGATCTCACAGAGGTTAAACACCTCAAGGAATTGCTATTACTACATTTGGATCTAATTCAACAACAGTCTGAGCAAATCGTTACTAAAGATAAACTGCTGGCTGCTCTAAGACAGGAAAACGAGACGGTAGGTCTACATGGTGGCTGCTTGATTCAAAATATTATTATTTACTTTCAAGAAAAAATTGAAATCATTCTTTGGATTCATTAACTTTTAATTTCTTAATTTTATAATTAGTACATTATATATTTTAATTAAATTTGAGATTTTAAATAAAATTTTAAAAATTTATGCAGTACCTACTTGATCAATATAATTTTGAAATTTTTTTTAAATTTAACCTGGTGGTCACCATGATTCAGTGTTGTGAAAAAGGAGAAAATTGTGAAGTGTTTACCACCAAAACGAGTGGCTAAATCACTGCGGTCAGCGGTTTTCAATGTGTTGAAAAAAATAGAGAGATTTGTATAGGCATTTGGGACATAGATGTCACTGTGTAGTGTAGCAAAAACAGTTATTAGTCGTTGTGTTGTCGATTATTCCGGGAGTGTGAAAGTATTTGTTCTGTAATTTTCTGTCAGTAGAAAATATCAATTCCAAATTAAATCGTCAGTTAAGTTTGTTCTCTACAGCTTACGCCATTAAAAAACGTCTTGCAATAAGTTACTGTAACGAAAAGTTTCAAATTTCTTTCTTGAATTTCTCGTTTAGTAATTCACGCAAACGCTTCAAGATGGTAGTGCTTGTCAAGGTCAAACTTTATACCGCTTTCTTCTAGGGTCCCTAGAATGAACATAGTACCATTACGCAAATACGCGGCAAATTCAAGTCGTGCAATAGCGTTTGTTTTCAAACGTCAAAAATGTTAACCGGATGTGTTCGTGTTGTAGGAATATATTTTAAATAAATTTAACTTTTTTTTAAAACATTGATGTGAAATAGGCCAATTCTTGCTCTAAAACTGAAATACAATATCTTTAATTTTGCTTTATATCAGCATAAGAACTTTTCCACTGAAATGGAAAATTTTAAAAGGTAGTTATAAAATAAATAAAGTTAATTACAGTTATGGAGCAGTCACTAATATTATTAATTTCAGAGCAAAACTGGACTATTTTACAATATGTACTCAGAGAAAAATTTTGCTAATATAACCTGTGTGTCAAGACGTTTGAAGTTCGCATCATTTAAAAATTCATATCTTTTTTTATTTATTTAGTTATTTAATTTGCTTTGTGAATTTTTATCACATGCATTTGGTTTTTCAATGCTGCGCACTTCAAGTATGTGTGAAAAATTATTAAATTGTATTGAATGTTTCATGTTAATCAGTGAGAAATTAACTAAAAATAAGTGTTTTTGTTGGAGTTACTAAAACTTTTCTCTGAACATGACTCTGCTTTTATAATTTCACAAGTTTTTAAACCGTAATAAAAGTATTAATATAATTTTTATGTTTTCGTCCAGCTTAAATTGCGCTTGGAGCGCATGGATAGACGAGTTAACCTCCAGAAGATGCGATCTGAGAGCACTGAGAATGCAATTGATCACATAGGACCCTGTTCACCGCCAACATTAAACACAACTTTAAACAGTCTTCCATCGACCAGTGAGCATACTAAGACAGTACAACAAGATTCTCACAGTCCACAATACAATGAAAGTTTTAAAATAAGACTTAACACTACTGGAGGTATTACTACCGTAAAACAAGAAGTAGTTGATAAGCACGAACTAAAACCAGATTCAATGGGGGAATCTTGGGAGATAAAGAAAAAGCGGAAATCAGATCCTATCACAATGAATAACAGTGGCAAACGGAAGAGAGGAGTTTCCAGCTCATCAACAATAAGTAATGATACTTCATCGACAGTACCAGAAACCCTTGTAAGTATAATCTATTGGTTATAATTTTGATTCCTAGTTACTAGATATGAATTTCTAATGCGTTATCAATTTAAAATATATTCACTAAGGTATGATTTTATTTTGTGTAGGATGGCAAGGGCCCTAACCACGAGAATTTAAAAAAATCAGATAGAAAGGGAAAGTCTTTAATAAAAAGGGAGAGCTTTCTTACAACTGAAAAACACTATTACACAGCAGTTGGAGAACAGAATTATTCATTAACTATTAAGGATCGATCGTCACCAGATAATAGCTCTAGCAACTTGGAAGTTCCTAATTGGAGGGTAAAAGTGTATACAAGCTGCTACACAATGGAAGGTACTGAAAATTTGGATGATGAAATTTTCAACAAGAGGCATTTAAAACTTGAAAATGACGAAAGACGACGAAAGAGATGGGATGTTCAAAGGATAAGGTATTTATATACCTAATTTATGTAATATATTAAATATAATAGTGCACTATTATACAATAATTTTTATTCAAATAGGGAACAAAGACATATCGAGAAGTTGAAACAGAGACAAGAAAGGCAGAGTCATAACGCTACTTGCTATAATACAAATCACTCTGGACCATGTTTGTCTTCAACGGAAGAAGAAACTATCACATCAATATGGCCAGATGTTGAACAAATACAAAGCATTCAAGTTGATACTCAATTGCCTATTTCTGCATTTGGAGCTTCTATTCCTAGTTTTACCCCAAGGTAAATAAGATATCATATTTTAGAACATATATTCAAAGCATTTTTTAAATTGTTTTTTTAATAATTAGTTACTACAAAAAAAAATGTAATTTTATTTAATATTTTAGCGAGTTCTCTTTACCATGGCTGATCAACGCAAAGTCGAAATCTCGACGACCCAAGCGATCCAACAGTAGAAGAAGAAAATCAGCCACGAGATAAGAGTTTTTAAGTATCAAGTGCAAAGGTGATTTTTAACCACAAAAAGAAAAAAGAAAAACATTTTTAATTGCCGTTAACGGTATATACGGTGACGATCGCGTTTGACTTTTTAATTATCCCGAGTGCGTTGTTCCCACTGTGTATCTAGGGCACCAAAGATACCCCCCGTTCTTACTTTTAACGTCCCTCTTTTTTTAAGCAATATTTTTCAATCAATTGTATCGAAAACAAAAGCTGCTCATTTTGATTTTCTTGGGAAACTCGTAACAATGTGACGCCATGTATTAACACGTCGATGAGGCAGTAGGCTGATTTTTTGTATTTCGTACTAGTAACCAGTGTTACGTTTTGTTATTTTATTCCGTGAATATTTCATATGCGTATATACTTCGTAAGATTTGATAAATTATTGTCAGACACAAATGAATTCTATAAATTTAAATGAATGAACAAAATGTATATTATTGTTTTGAGCGTTACTTTTGAGAAAAAAAAAAGAAATATTGTATAAAAATGTAGAGATACTAAAGTGTACCGTAATAGTATCTATTAACAGATCTTTGTAAATTTTTCTCTATGTGAAGAGGTGAGAGACCATATATCGTCACAAGGAAAATAGAAACGAAATATGTAGTATGCAGGCCTATGTTCGATCAGCGCGTGTTTTATTTATATATTTTTTTTAAAGTGCAAAGTATCTGTAACTCCATCGTTGTGATCCGAAATCATGTACGTAGATCCGGATCATCGAGTCATCCATTTATTTCATGTCATCTTTTTTATACTGTGTCCTTTTATATTTTTTTTAATCTTATGCCTCAGAGTCGGATTTCACGTGTATTTATTACTTTTTTTGCTTCATCGCATTTCATGTCTATCAATCAATATTACCTGAGCTACTTGTGTTTTTTGTTTTTTTTTTTCGGCCTTAAAGAAGAGAAAAGAAATATAAAATCCCTTTGTATGTTTGTGCTTAAACTTGGTATTATTGTACCCCAACATGACCTTTGAAATGTAGGGCTTAAAGAGAAAAAGAAAAACAAGCGTGGGCCTTCTAAGCTCTGGTTAAGAGTGAAAAAAAATGATAGTATATATAATAATTCTGTTAGACAGGATGCTGTGATGTTACTGTCAGGTTCGAGTGTATGTGAGCATATTATTTTCTACGAGCGATATATCATTTAGCGATGATTCGTTTATTTATACAAGGAGATCAGTGTCGAGTGTAATGTCTGCAGTGGAAAACCCTTAAAAGAGTGATGTCATATCTCATCGATGAAACTCATGACATTCTTTTATAATTAATTTCTCTTTTTTTGCGAACTGTACCCCTTATATATGTGTGTATACAAAACCTCAAGTAACTGGTGTAATTACTGTGTAATTGACCATCCGATGGAGCGATTGAGAAAAGAAAACCCTTTTCGATGAGAGAGGCCTTGTGTACGATACTTGTATAATTTTTTTTAATCACATTAAAAGAAAAGTTAAATGAGGAGTTAATAATATTTAAATTATAAATCTCGTCGCGTTTGCTCGATCGATTCGACAAAGTACCCTTTTCGAATCACAATTGAAAGAAAATTTCTCCTTGCAAGAAAGGTATCACATTTTTAGTAGCGTCGTAAGCGCATTAAGTCTTTCTGTTCTTTAGGCAAAGACATTTTCACTTTACTTTCAGATCTGCCTTACTTATTGTACTATGTATATATTGCTGATTATATTCTAGAAATAAAAAGATGTATATGCGAAGTAAATTTAAACTACTATCTTTATTTTCCCTCCATTTACAATACTACTGTATGGATAAAAAAATTTTAACATTTTATTCAAATTTATTAATTTAAAATACTAATTCAACTTTTTTTAATTAAAACATTTACTAGATTTTTTGTTCTAAGTAATATTTTAATAAATAACTAAGTAGCAATTTTCATATTTAAGCTCAATCAGTGAGATAAAAAAATGTACATGCATGAATATATACTGAAAAAGTATCATGTATTGTATAATATATACTTACCATTATACATCACGTATGATTCACCTGAATAAACTTGAACTGGGTCCAGTTATGATGATCATAATCAGTGTATTCACCCAAATTGGCAGCAAATAATTTATAAATCAACCACTATCAATTAAGAGATTAGAGATATAATTTTGATTGATGACATAAACAGAAACAATATAATTGAATTACAAAAGAAATAATTTATAGATTTGTCACTAATTTTAAATGCATTCTGAAGAAATAAAGCTTAGCATTTTATATGGTATAAGTTATTAAGTTCTAATTATATATAACAGAGCTTACAATTAGACAGTTAATTGATTCATTTTTATTAAAACAATCATGAAATTATTCGTATCTCATAAATATTGGTATAATTTTGCAAACGGTCTTACAGATTTCATTTTATTCTTACGATGATGTTTTCGGTCAACGAATTTAGTCGCGATTCATAAATGGAGTTCCTTTGGAAGAGCATATATTTCGTAATTGTAAAATAAACAAAATTGTCTTAATTTAGGCTATGTAACGAAATTATGCAATAACATTATTCATTGGTTTTTATAAGTGTCAAGTTTTTCCAGGTTATACTTTGATAAAATTAATGGTGTAATTTTTCACTTTTTAAGTGTTAATTCGACAAGAGTTTTCTTTATATAGGTAAATAAGACTTGTAAAATCTATTATATAACAGTAAATCAATTGATGCAGCTCTATTTTAATTTTACGTAAACGAATGATAGAAGCTGACGTTTATAATTATTATCTGGTATGTATAGTTAAATTAATTATCTTTTAAGAAATATTTATAATTAAGAGGACGTTGGAGTACTCTGTTTTATTGACAGTTACTAATGCTGTTAAAGAGTGCTTTTTCGCTTCTCAATAAATAATACGGCATTTTCTGTAAAAAGAATATTCATTGCGACTGCGTGCCGACTAAAGCACAGTGAGCTTCACAGCTTTGTATTTTGGTCTTGAACAAAATAGTTAACGATTATGATAAGGATTAGGTATAATTTAAGAAAGAAATTTGCATTTATCATCACACTTTTTGAAAAAAATTTTACATAGGCATTATCAATTTTCGAAATGTCAAAAAAAACTTGTGCGTCTGATTTAAAAACCACGTTTATGTACATTTACAAAGTGCGTTTGCAAATATGATTTATTAAACAGTACTATAGGTAATCCAACGTTTACTAATTCAATGAAATAACGTTGTAGCGAGAAATAATATAAGGTTCAGAGATCTGCGTCAACTGCACACCCTCGGAATCGCGAAATTCCAAAAGATTCCATTCCTGGATACTCTTGAATCCCGCCTTCTCCGCTGCCTTTCTCGAAAAGGACGAAGTGATGATTCCACAGGCTAAATCGTATCTATTCTTCCTAACGTAATCAATTCCTTCTCTTAGTAACAGAGTCGACAATCCCCTCTTGCGATTATTCTTGTCCACTGCAAGTGCGTAAACTTGCAAAGCCTTTTTGGCATCGGGAAACTTTTTGTAAACCTTCGCGGAGTCGATCACTTCGTACAAGTACCGCAGATAATCGGCTAGAACCTTTGATTTAGGCACGTGCAGTGACAGAGGATGGCCAAAAGTCCTGTCGTGTTTGTAAGCTGGATTTTGACCTTCTAGAGTCACTATATGGCACCGACGATCTTTTGGCTCTCTTCCTCGACGACTACCAAAGCGGGAAAGTTCTCCAATATGCAGCTAATTCGCCTGCGCCGATCTTCGTCGATTACTTTCTGCTCTTCTACCGTCACCTTTATATTTTTCCTCAATAAGTAAGCATTGAAAATAGGCACCTCTTTGAAAAAATATTCACGTATGAAATCATAGACGTTTGGGAATTCGTGTAGTTCGGCACTCGAAATCCAAATACATCTAGTGGTTGTATTTTACCAGTTGTACCTCTTGGAATTAATTTCAAAGTAATTTCTTTATTTTGAGGTTTCGTTTCTTGTATTACCGAAGGACAATGCCCGCTCCATGAATCAATTAATAGAACGCTCGATGAACCAACATTTGGATAGTAAACTTCTTTTAGCCAAGTTTTAAAGTGATCTGAAATTATATAAATTTTAAAGAATTATAATTATATATAGAACATGTAGTAAAACAATTAATAAATCTATTAACTACCTGATGTTAATTTTCCAGATTTAGAAGCCATAATATATACGTTCTGAGGTTTGAATAAGTTTTTTTTCTATAACTGGTCCAAATTCACCACTTTTTTCTTTGAGAACTAAAAAAAGAGGTGATATAAGTCTACCATCGCCGGAGATTGTTGGTTGAATTGTATAACTGTGGGTTGTGGAAGTTACAGATTGCACTAGACATTGAATTTGACTTTCTCCTTCAACTGCTAATGTCCGACCAGAATGTAATTCCAACTGAAATCCACTCTGATCCGAATTATAAACATTTTCTATATATTTTTCTTGAGTAAGTTTTTTACCTTCAATAATAAATTCATCTGCTTTTTTTTGTAAATATTCTGTTCCTTCAAGAGTTTTTTTTGTTACGAATTTATTAATTTTTCTGCTGACAATTTTATGAGCTTTTTTAAAATTATATACCCAAGTGTTCCATGCTTTAAATCTAAAATCTTCATGCCCAATATCCTTTTGTGCTTGTAAAGCCCATTTTTGTAAATCTTTGTCATGGATGATATGACCGGCATCGATAGCAGTTTTAAAATTGTCGAATATAAATGTACAAATTCTGCCTATTTTTGCTCTATAAGTTCCTCCTCTATTTAGAGTTTTTGCGCAACGTTTTAACTGCGAAATTGATTGCACTTTCCGAAATCGGTTTTGCACAGTCTTTAGTGAAAGATTTTTTGTTATTCCACTTCTCCAGAAATCCACGGCTCTTTCTTTATAATCGTGATCTAATTCTACTACATCTGATGTGCACACTTGTAAATCTTCATTTGTAGTCCAGATCTTATCATTATCTTCCACGATTTGCATTTCAATATTTTTATATAGTTCTTCAAATGTCAAGATTTCATCCTCCATCACTTCAATATCATTAAAATATAATTAACAAATCATAATTGTATTGAAAAGAAAATTTCCTCAATTAAAATAAAATTTATTATGTGACTCTGACGGTGAATTATTGACAAAACATTTTTCAGTTTTCTCTTATTGTTAATATTTTTTGTTTTAGATCTCTTATACATCCATAATTTACAAAAAAACGAAGAACTTTATTTTTAGGATATTTTGTACTTCCTAATATACCTTTAAACTATCTTTTACGTCATAATTTTATACCCCCTCCCCCCCTCCGTTAATCATCCAACTACATTTTCATTGAATTTAACAAAATTTTTCAATTATCACTTTCAATGAGAAAAATAAGGTCGAAGTTTGGCACGTACATGATTTTAGTTATTTCAAGAGGAAACGAGAGTTAAGAATCGATACGTAAATGATAGAAAAATTTAAGTCAGGATATTAAATTTATTTTATATTTATATTATATACATATTTAATTTTTATTTATTTTATTCGATTAGTTTAGATTTAGTTTTAGTTTTAATTGTTTATTTACGTTATAATAATTAATTTATTTAATTATTGATAATTTAATTAATCACTGTATACTTAAGGGAGTACCGCCCCCCTCCTGCGGCTGTTTGGTTTATTTTTCTGTTCCAATTAATTAAAAAAACGGTAAGTCACATAAGCTTCATATTGTACAAAATGCTTAATAACATCGAGCACTAAGCCCGCGCCGGCACTACCGACACCAAAAGTGCTTTTCCCGGTACTAGGTACTTTACCTTATTTATCATAAATTTTTATTTATATACTTCATTATATATACTTGTATACAAACAAATAAATTTATTTCATCACTTTTTCACTGCATCCTCAATACAAAAACGATTAATATATATTTTTACACTGCACAAATACTATATTCAAAAGTTAAACTATAAAAAAATTATTACAATTCAGTATGCATCTGAACTCAAAGAAATGCAAAGTATAACTGCCAAAATAAAATTTCTGCGTTGTTATTGTGAGATTCGAGTTGCGCAAATCAGGGATAAAAATAGATTCTACCGAAAAACAGTGTGACTTCGATAAAAATATCCATACAAAAATGTTTACTGGTAAGAAAAAAAAGTTGTATTACAAGTATTGAATATCTGTATACCAAATAATACTTACTTTTATAATTAAACATACTAAGTCTTACTAGTAAAAAAATTACATGGATCTAGAGTTCAAATTAATTTAATGAAATAATTATATTTGATGTAGTAAATATCTATTAAAATAAAAAAAACTTACAATTTTTCTTCTTCACAGAGAAAATGTTTTTTTTTTTTTTTTTTTTCAAAATTTGTTTGTAAATTTTTTCTATAGCGAAATAGGTAAACCTCACTTTTTGGTTTCTTAAAGAGGGAGTGTTAGTTATCTTGTTAATAAAAAAGCGCTTCGAGATAATACGAGAGAAGTTTCTTTAAATATATTTAAATCGAAATATATTATTTTTGAATATTCTGTTGGGTGTGTGTGCGTGTGCGTGTACGTGTGTGTGTGCATGTTTGAAATTATGTAATGAAATTTTGTACTTTCATGAAAAATTTTTTAACAACTTTATTTTGAACATGGCATTGATGATATGTTTGAGATTAACAGTGTTCTTACATAAAATTGTAACAAATATTATCCTTAATTTTTAAATTACTATTATATATTAATTTGGATTTTATTACTAACAAAAATTTTAGTATTTAAACTTTTTTTTTGCATATCAGTAACATGCACAAAAAATGATTTTCCATCAGACATTTATTTTGCAAGTTTGCAGCCAATTTTTTTGCTTTTATAAAATTACTTTAATTTAACGTATACGTATGAAATAAATACATATAAAGATATACAC
>UELV01081662.1:0-13596 GCA_900490015.1 Megastigmus stigmatizans
GCGTTAAATATAGTACATTTCTTGCAATGTACAACCCAATGAAAACATCTAATAATTTACACTAAATAGGAGTATAGGTATTTCGCAGATACATATATATATATATGTATCTGCGAAATACAGATGAAATGCAACCCAATGAAGACAACTAATAATTTATATATATATATATATGATATAAATTATTAGTTGTCTTCATTGGGTTGCATATTGCAAGAAAAGTACAATGTTAAACTCTATGATTGAAGTGCTTTATATATATATAATGAATTGTAACTACGCTGGCATCATTATTTTACCCGCGAGAAATAACCGCAGCCTCGATAAGAGATAAAACATGTAGAGTTCAGATAAACACCTATAATTAAATATCGCGCATAATAAGGAGAGGAATTATAATGAAAATTACGTAAGTAAACCTTATCACGAGACGAGAGCTACAACTTTGCGTCTTTGTAGAGCCTCGTAAAAGGATCTAGCGCCGTTCGCACGAGTCCCGCACGCAATCGCACTTTACGATCCAATTCTCTCTCTCTCACACTCTCGGCGCATCTCGTAATAAGCCACCGTATTAGCGTATAAAGTAGGAAGGCCGCGCGCGCGTGTGTATTTATGCGCCGAAAGCTGCGGTATGCATGTGTACATGGATTTTGCAGCGAGGCGTTCGTCATGATTTCATCAGGCGGTCCACAAGCTGTTATGGCCCGTATAAAGCACGCAGCTGCGTATGGGCCGTGTGTATACTATGACGCGCCGCGGATAAGATTGCATATACAGGTTGAAATTAAAGCTATATATTATTTACTTGTCGGTGGTGCAGCTGATTTTTTATTCGGCTCGATGATTTACGATATACAGCTAAATTTGGTTGGTACATATAGTGCTGTGTTGCGATGGAAAATGGAATATATAACATCGGCCAGGTAAATTTATGCTCGAGTAAAATAGAATTTTTAGACTGAAAAGCCGGTTTTCTGGTTGCAAGATGCTTATGGAGCTGGAAAAGGAATGCACAGTTTGCAGCATTTACGGTTCTGAGATAACGCATTTTTCCGAAACATACTTTATGCAATATCTATTACAGCGTGTATAATTTTAGTCGTAATCTTTCTTTAATCAAGCGATCTCCTTTAAAACACTTTAAAGTCTTAAACCTCGTTTTAAAAATCAACTTTTCAGCCAGTTCTCCCAAAATATTTAATCAATTGCATGCACGTAGATAAATTACATATGTTTGAAATTACACCGATATATTAATTCATGATCAGTTGAAGCCGTTGAAAAAGATCTCTCTCTCCATTCCTCGAGTGAAAACGCGAGTGAAACATCGCGAGCTATATAGCTGCACACCGACACACCTTCCAATTAACCGATTAACATATTAATACAGACGTTAACTGCACAAAGGCGAGGAGTTCGCGCCAGTGGCTCTGTTCCCCAATGCATTCCCATTTCTCTCTGGTCGCATGCTTATCGCATCGTTGCCATCTCGTCAGCTCCGTCGCGCTTACATTTTCTGTCTCTATATACCACACGGGGCATATTATGCACTTGTCGCGGCTAAGTATACGCGCTCATTTTCCGCATAATGCGCACCCACGTGCATATACGCGCACGCGCGGTTTATAAGTGCACATTCGCACGTGAGCGGCGACAGGAGCGCGCAAACGCTTTTGAGTTTCTGGAATAGCGCGCGTTAGAGGCTTGGTTTCCGCGAAACCGCGGTCTAAAACTCCTTTGCGCGCAGCTTTTCGCTAAGCTATTAGCTGCTGCTTACCACTACTGTAAGCGAGTGTGGCCAGGCTTGGGGTTGCAGCCGAGGAGAGCAACTATTGTATGAGGTACTTGCAGGCCTTTTTGTGCTTTTGCTATATACGTGGCGCGCGCTTTGTCTCATTTGCGAGCATTATTTTCTTTTGTCGCGGACTGATAATACTTTTACAAGTGGTTTTGCGAAATAAGCACGGGGCAACTCTGGTTTCTGTGGCTTGGTAATTTCTGAAAGTGCCGAGAGAAGGAAATGTTTTGTTTTGTCAACGGTTATATATATCTTGATGAGATTGAACTAGGATATGCGATTGGAAAATATTTTAGAAATGCTTTAAGGAAATATTGATGTAATGAATCGGATGAAGTAATTTAAATTATACTAGGAAATAATTATGAAATAATATAGTGATAGTTTCGTATTGAAAGTTACTCTTAATTGATTTGAATAACGATAATAGGGGTGCCATTGGTATTGATTACACAGATTAAACCTTCTGACAATTTATAGGTACTCATAATCCTCAAATTAGTCATTAATAATATTAGCTTGATTGTAGGGAACGAAATACAGAAAAATACTATAAACATCGTGAAATTAAATATAACTGCTCAATAATAATATTTATCGCCGGTTAAATGTGTGAATAAAATCAATACCCTTTCGCATGATTACGAAAATAAAATACAGAATTGTACTATGACGTGGTAATCAAATAATTTAATACTTTATATTAAACCAATTAAATTTAGTATTAAATTTATAATAAAATCAAGCATTACCATGCAAACTTTAGAAAACATGTATTTTACTACAGTGTTGCGATCAATGGGTCACAAAAATGACTTATTTGGTTTTCCTCTAAATATTATTTAACAATTATGTTTTTACATAAACTGGGTTTTTATAGTTTAGAAGTTTTCCAGGAAATAATCAGGAATGTTTTCGAATTTATAAAATCTTAAGCAACAAAGGATTTCAACATTAAATTCTGATAAAATCCTAATAAATCTTTCAAGTTTAGAATTATACATTTTCTAAATCACAGTAAGCTTATTTTGGCTTTTTCATGAAGGAAGCTCTGTAGTGGTGATTTTTTTTAATGTTATAGGAACATATTTCAAGAGTTTTTGTATAAAAGATAAGACATGTTTTTATCTGCATTTAAGCATTAACTAAGATACATATAATATACTAAACTCTTAAACCAATAATGAAAGTTCATATCGTAAACGATATTCACTAGTATGCACTTAAGGAGGTTCTATAGTAAATACGCTAGTCAAAACGCGAAAAAGAGAGTGACAAGGAGAGACGTGTAGCCGCTGCTCTAATTCCGTGCAGTTTAAAGTTGCCATTACACAAAGAATTGATGATGAAAATGTGCAAAAAAATTTATCAACATTCTTCAATTTATGTACAAACATGTAGTATTATTTCAAAAACTTCAAAGTACAGTTAGCAGGGTTTAAAAAATGTAAAACCAATAGCGCACATTTATGTTTTTCTTTTGACAAATGTCTGTTATGAATGTTCGAAAATTGGAACATTTCATGTTTAATATTATTCATTAAATACTAAAATAGATTTTCACAATGTTTGAAATGATAATATTCAACAGAAAATATTTTGGAGGTTATTTAGTAAATAATACATCGACCTGGGTGACATTCTTTCTTATTTCCCAATTTATTCTTAATATTCTAGGTACCTTCAAGGTATTTTTTAAATTAATACAGAATCCTTAGCTATTATTATATCATATAAAAGAATATTCGAGATCCAATCTTAGCGTCAATTATGGTGTAATACGTAATTGAATACGACGAAAATGCATTTTTCCATAAGAGCCCATGTTAAAAAGTGAAAAATTAAAATATTTATTTCTTGGCTCCAAGGTACCCTACCCTTCCGAAACTTTGCGTGGATGCTTTTTATGTAAAACATAACCTGTGTACAAAATTTCACCATTTTTTAGCGTTATTTCTATTCACTATAGAACGCCCTTAATATAAACTTTACAGTATTTGTAGATGGTTCTGATACCTCAACATCATATTTTGGATTTTTTGAACATTAAATTCATCAATTCACATTTTTCAAGAGCTTCGCTAACATTTCGCACATTTATAAAGATTAAACTGTGAAAGTTACTCTTTACGAAAAGATTAAATTCTGAAGTTTGCACTTTTACAAAGATGCAAACTTACAAAGTTACACGATTTAGCTTAATTTTTTCATCTTTTCGATTGCGAGTTTACGCTCGCAGATAAAGATTATAATAGAAAAAGAATATCCAATGACCAAGAGTGAAATGAGAATTTTCAAAGTGGTATCTGAGACCTTTGCTGCTTCACTATAAATTTCAGTATATCTTTCCATTTTCCAAGTACTTTTGTAGGCTTCAATTTTCCGAAAATGTTCAACGATTCCAGTATCCGCAAGAATGTTGATTAGCGATTGTATCTTTTCAAAGTATGGAGATCCACGTTCTACAGAGTAAAAATGATTCCAACAAGAGATGGCATCCTTCGCTACCTTCATTATCGATATGTCAGAAATTTTTTTTTCGTAATCCCTCTGATGTGTAATACAAATCACTTTGTTCTTAGCTCGTAACTGTTCTATGCATTTATCTCTATCTTCAGTCTTGAGAGCTATTTTCTGTATTTTCTTCACATATGGATCTGGATTCATATGAAAGGCGTAATCAAAAGAACCTTCAGTTGCTGATATAACTAATTTAGATTTGTATATTTGTTCAGCTGTATCCAATAGCACTTCGTTATAAGTGTATCGGAAGTCTACGATACTTAAATAAAAATCGGCAGTGTACTTCATGGCTATGATAGCGAAGCAAAAAAAGAATATTTTTTGATTGCTACTGGTTGACTGGTGTTCAGCTGGTAGACCAAGTAGCTGCTCCACTACATTAAAAACATCCCAGTAACAATCATTAAACTTAAATAATTTTTTCGAGCAAACTATACCGATTATAATTATGATCACTGCAATCGCATACGCAATAGCATCATAAGGGACCTGTAATTTAACGTAAATTATAATCGGAACAATAGCTATGTATTTCCAGCAGTCGCCGTATACGTTTAATACATTGAAACCCTTACGGTGTGAAATAGACCTACGTATTGAAAAGTTTATCTGGCTATTGTTTAACTGGATGAACCGTTTAATGGAATCTTGTGCCCTTACCAAACTCATAGAGAAATTAAGTTTCTCCAGTGCCATAAATATTACGTAGAGGTAATTGTCTTTAGTTTTTATCAAGCGACCGTTGTCTAATTTGTTGCGACTGTTCATTTTTTCACCAGCCTGTAAAGAGTAATTATGACCGTTTAATAATTTATCTGGAAAAATTTTCATATTCTTCTCAAAAATGATTTCAATGTGCATCTTTTTAAACGGATTAAAATAGCTGAGTCTAACACACTTTTTCTTCAGATCCACATCGACTATGGATAAGTCTAAAAAATTCAATTTCCAAGCGTTTTCTGCTATTCTCCGAAAGCGTTTCGTGGATTGATCGCTGTGAAAATAAATGACCAGGCACTTCGGTCGAGGATGATACCAATTTTTCTGCGTTAACTTTTTCAAAGTCTCGTGCAGTAGCGCTACTTTGGCGTTATCATAAGTGAGAAATACATAAGTTACTGCACTTCTTTGTAAATAACGTTGATCTAAAACCAATCCTGTATCTGCTGCAATGATGACAACAGGTTTTTGCCAAGTTATACTTCTAATTACATTATAATATATAGATACGTTTTTTGGATTATATAATGTATAAATAGTCAGAAGATGTGTGGAATTAAAATTATTGGCAATACTTTGAAATGTTGGGTTCAACCAATCTTGTATTTCATTTTTGAAACTTGGAGTCTGCCTTCCAGCATATATTTTATAAAAGTTCATTAAAACCAACATAAAATAAACTGGTTTCATAATAACTCCAAACCCGCTAGATATCCTGTACTACTCTTTAGTATTTGTGCTTGGTGACGGAAGCTCCATTCTTAACAATTGTGCATACATATTGACTTTGCGATATGATCATACTGTGAAATGCACTATGTAACATGAATAATTTTTTTCTGGATGTATATCAGTGTTAAAAATCACAGGCAGCAAGTATGTTGTACGTTACATTTGATGGATTTCAAAACCGCTTCCGTACTAAAACTGGTATAAGAGAATTCAATGAAAAATTCAATAAAAGTCTTGAGATTAGAATTTCGTTACAAAAACGCATATGTGAATTCTATAAGATATGGAACTAAGGTACATATAATCGGTGATTTGGTTAACGGTTCAGTTCCAGTTGATTACGAGAAACTATTTGATCCTATTTCGCACATGCTTATATATATTATATAGCAGTTTTATGTATTTTAAGCAATGTATTTCATCATGGCGCACAGAAGGGTCAATTTTGAAATTGACTGTTATGTTAATAATTTGAAAGTGTATTTTATTTAGTAGAAATTTATTTAGTAGTCGTTCGTGGCTTAAAATTTATTTACTTCATCATAAAATTACTGTTGTATCCTGGAATAGGCAGTTTCTTATCAACGGATGATGAAACATAAACGGAGAAAGTCTGCAACATTAAAATTTTTTGATATGGATAAGATGTATTAAAATATTTTTTCGGATTCATCTAGTGACATTTGGGGGTTAAAGTGAATTTTTATACTAGCGCGATCCGAACCCGAAAAGTTTCTGAACTTCTTGTTGAACACCTGTACAATTTTGAAACAGTTTATTCATATATTTTTGTGACCTATAAAATAAAGTATTGGGACAAACAATTAAATTTGAAAAAGTTAGATGCCTATGAATCAGTAGCGGTTTTTTTTCATACCTTCGGTATAACCTAAAACTGAACGGTAAATAAAAAGGAACATCGACGCCACAGATATTTCCTAATCCGCACGTTATAAAAATAAAATAATCCCATTGTAAGCCAGCGAGGCATCAATCATTGTGAACTGTTTTTTTCAGAACCCCCAAGTACGAGAGAGGCTAAAATAAGAAACGTAGTTCCGCCTCGTTGAAATATCTACGGCCACAATCTCACCAAACTAAAAATATATAATTTCTGTATTCTGGATACATTTGTGTTATACAAAGCCCTTTTTCCCTATATCTTATCCGAGAACAATGTTTTCAGCGGCCACTATACTTCTCCCCTATAAGATAAAATTCATAAACAAACTCGCAGTGTACACAATCAATCACAACAGATCGAAAAATAATCAGCGAGACAAACCTCGGCAACAACCCCCCAGGCTACAAATTCAGTATTCCCCAAAGTCCTTCTTGCGACCCCCAGTACGCACACACACACACACACACACACACACACACACACACACACACACAAAGAGAGAGAAAATCACCCTTCGCTCCAGGTAGGCGTAAAATCGCAACTACACTCGTAATGGAATTTCACGGTTCGTCGACCAGCTAATTAAGGTCGTAAGTACTCCACTCTGCATATTCGGCACAAAATTGTGGACATTTCGCGAGCAAAGAGAGAGAGAGAGAGAGAGAGAGAGAGAGAGAGAGAGAGAGAGAGAGA
The DNA here is from genome assembly GCA_900490015.1 of Megastigmus stigmatizans. NCBI lineage: Eukaryota > Metazoa > Arthropoda > Insecta > Hymenoptera > Megastigmidae > Megastigmus > Megastigmus stigmatizans. The sequence goes on from UELV01081662.1 coordinate 7,371, forward strand.
GAGAGAGAGAGACACTCTCTCCTTTCTCGCGGGACAGCTGACAGCGACTGACGCGGCTACGGACGGGCAGCAAGTGTTCCGTAATCTAATGAACCCTTTTCAGCGTCTGACAACGCGTGCCTAATCGCTGACAATGCTGACAGCCCCGGAGACGGCTGTGAACTCCGCCCTCTCCACTGCTACGGGCTTCGACCCTTCTCTCTCTCCCTCTTTCTCTCTCTCTCTCTATCTCTCTGTAGCAGAGCAAGAGAGAGAGAGAGAGAGAGAGAGAGAGAGAGAGAGAGGGAGATATAGTTCGGTCTGCCTTGTCAAGTGAGCATGCGCCGGGCCGCGTATCAACTGACATGATGTAATCTTAGCCGGTGGATCGTCCCTTTCAATGCCCCGCGCGGTGAACGAGCCTCGCTTTTACCCTTTTTTCTCTCTCTCTCTCTCTCTCTCTCTTTCTCTCTCTCTTTCGCTTCTCTACCTATTATTCTCTCGCCCACTTGGATTACCGCGTATAATTAAATCGCGCGGCCTGAGCTACTGGACTGGGATGATTTGTGCCGCGGAGCCGCATGATGAAGCATCTCTGCCTGACGGATGCCTGTTTGTCGCTTGCTTATTGCCCGGGCTTTGAGCTGGGTATCAATTGATTTTTATAGATGCGTGTAGATGGAAAGCTTGATTGCTTGTAATTATACTATTATTAATGAAGTGTGTTGCGTTTTTTTTTGCTACGCTAATGAAGAAAAGATTCAGCAGTAGATCTAATCTTGGAACCGTAAATAATTTATAGTTTCGTACTGTTACATACGTGAATAAAAACTGGGGACAAAGAAAATTGATAAAATTTTGTATTGATCTGTGTATTTAAAAAGTCACGCTTGGGATATCAATGATGTACAAGTCCACAAGTTGTTTATGACCGATCGATAATAAATTGAAATAAATCTACAACTCAATACACGTGTCCAGATGCAAAGTATCAAAATGCTAAATAAATAACGGACTAAAAGAAAGGTAATAAATGTCTGCCATTTAAAAATATAACGGAACGCAGGGAACAAAAAAACTAATAAAGAATCACATTTTTTAATTAAACGCAGACACATGCGAAAAAAAAAGAAACAAAAAAGTACGAGCCATGGGCCATAAATTTCTTACAACTGAACTTTTATCGCGCTAATAAATTTCAATTTAATTCATATTAATAAACTAATTTTATCGTCGTCACAAGCGTTTTATTAGCGATACAATTAAAACAGCTCGCAGTATACACGAGCGTTACGAAAGCTCGCGCGGCGCGCTTGTAATTAATCACGAGCAATATATATCGATCAGTTTCGGTATCACACATATCATACATATTCGCACATGTACACCGCGGCGCCGTAAAAATAATATTGCATTATTAACTCGATATGAATTTCCTGCGCTAATTTATTTCTCCTGCACGAAGGAATAGATCCAATCGAATGAATAAAACAACATATATCGCTCATTATTGCTATCACACATGCACACACAGACACGCGTGAGTTAAATCCTACAACTTTAGTGAGCCGAGCTTACAAGAGCTGCAGTATCGTGTAATCGATATATCGTATACTTTGCGGGCGCGTCGGGCGCACTTTAAGGTACATCATATTACCTAAAAGGAATGAATAATGGGAAGCGATTTGCGTCAATATTCTTTGCGCGCTTGGCTGCCTCCGCGGGTCCAAACGATTTTTCCAGGTATCAAAACGAAATAGCTCTAGACACAGACACACGTGGCAATCAATGGGAATCTGACATTGATGTTAGTGTGTCAGCGTGTGTCTGTGAGGGAGGAGGGGTGAGGAGAGACAAGTGAGTATTTACAGATATGTGTACGGATACTCGAAAACAACGCTTATAAGCTGCGAGCAGTGGAGAAAAGTAGCAAGTTGCGTAAGGATCGCTCCTGGAGTCGTGTAATTTAAGTATAAAGTTGGCTTTCACTCGTCAGGCAGTTATAAAATTATTAAATTTATTCGCGCCGCTCCTGGCAGCCTTCGAGAGTAGGAGGTCTTTCATACTTTGAGTTCATTCATCATTTAATATTAACGACATCCTTTGATTAACGAGGCTGAAAATCTATTTTTAATGACTGCGTGTGCCAATGCTCTGAGACCCTCTTTGCGCTTCACGCTTATTATATCGGTAATTTACGAATCCTTTTCTCGATGATAAAACTGTCAATGTGGTGATCTTTAATGATTGCTTTTGTGATTAAGTTTTAATCTAAATTATTAAATGTGCTTAGTACGAGTTAATCGTTGAGTGAGTCGACGAAAAGAAAAATCAATGATTGCAGTTGTGTGACCTTCTGGTCTTGTTGCGTAATGAGCTCTCAAAATATTGTTCTTAACATTGAATAGGATGGATTTTCTTCGAATCGATATGCGGAACAATGAAATTTCTATTCATAGAAGTGATTATAGCTTTCTAAGTGCTACGAGTTTTTGATATTTAAATATTTTATTTTGTAACAAATACATATATATATAAGTATTCGCTGAAGATTAAATTTCATCACTGAGGTCTTGAAAATGTAAAAAAGAATTGTTTGCTAATAATGTATGATATGAATTTTGAACATGAATTTTGCATTGTCTAATTTTTGGTAATGTGTGACAGGTCAAACGTTATCAAGAGAACGTCTTTAAGAGATGTTTTTAAGGTCATCCTGTTCTTCGTAAACTTTTCGCTAATCAACATACTCATTAGGTATAAGCAAAGTCTTTCGAAAAAAAAAATCAGTTAAGACTAAATTTTATCCAGGTCTGCATCGGACCGAAAACAATGAAATATACCGTTTACAATTTGCCACAGTTATACAAACCGCTTGCGGGTAATAAATTCCAGTCCTAATATTGCAGCCGACAAAGCACAAATCTATAGTTTGATAGATACCAGACGCCTACTCTACAAAAAGCTCAACAAAATACCTATACACACTCAGAGAGAGAGAGAGAGAGAGAGAGAGAGAGAGAGAGAGAGAAGTAAAAGAGCTTGTATATACATACACGCGTACCGCAACACGCCAGCTCCGTGGCGGTGCAACAAAACACACGCGCGTAATAATAATTTATACGCGTAAACCGCAAGGCGAAAGCGACAGAGAGCGATCCTTACCGCGTATATACATATAGACTTTCGCTTTAATCAGCCGCACGTTGAGGCCGCTTTGTGATTAACCAGGCACCTGCACACACACACGCACATATATATTCGCGCGCGCGAGCGGTACGACATTTATATTATATCGCGGCATACATCTGCGCGCGGGCGATAGCCGGCACGCCGCTGTTTATACAGCCCCCACGGATCATTACAGTAATTGCGAGATAGCTCGCGAGAGGAGGCCAGAGAGAGAGAGAGAGAGAGGGCGTGCGTCGGATAATTATTATACCGTCGATAAATTACGGAATGGCGCACCGCCGACATTATAGGTTTCTGTGGGTGGGTTCGTTGTGCGCAAATTGCACGAGAATTACAACGTGTGGCTCTCTCTAGGCCGATGTATATATGCCCTACGTATCTATATACCTGCGCTATTGTGTTGGTAAGTCCGTGTGTGTGTGTGTGCTCTAAGAGATAGACCCTAATGCACGCGTTTATAACGATCGTTAATGTCTGTTGGCGATCGATCGCCTTGTTTAGCGCAACTCAATCTATACGACGCGGTCGGTCGGAAAAGTTTTTGAGGCGCGGTTGTACGAGTATACATGGCTCTGGTATCGGACAGATCGTTGGAACGTGAAATTAGAGGACTTAATTGAAAGATAAACGATCGCGCCTCTTGCGGGTTACACGAGAAAAGTCGAGACAGAACCGACCGATGCTTAAATTATACATTGCAACAAAAATATAAAGCTGTACACTGTATGTGCAGGAAATTCAGATGGTTTATTAGGAAAATCTTTTTTTCCTTACCGCGACAAAATTGTGTACGCGCGAGATTTCAGCTCTAATCGACATAAATCTAAACTGTATTAACGCTGATAGGCCAGGAGTCTTAATACATGCGCGCCGAGATTCTGTGGAGCTTTTGAATATTCATGTCTGGACGTTGTCGAACATTATCTACTTGAGCTCGTATTCGCCTATAGGTTTTTTCTACACACACGTACTTGTACGCCGCTTCAGAAATTTAAACGCTCCTTATCTATTTTGCGCGGATAAATTTTTAATTTACCGAGATATTCGACAAATTTATAACCTCCGATAGTAAGGCACCGTTAAATCTTTTATTCAGTTATATAAGTATATTTACAAACACTTTTCGATAAGCCGGTATATCCTTACTCTGGAACCCGTATATAAGCTTCGGTGACACAAAAATGAAAATTAATCTCGAATCAGTGTAGTCGATATCACAATTATTATTATAATCATGGCTGCAATAACTCACATCGATTCCCTTTTACATATATATGTACAGCTGAAATCTTCAACGACTTATGCTTAAGTATCGTCGATAAAGGAACACGCACTGGTTGACTCGAAGTTGCTGCAGAGTACATTTATCGCACCATCGATACACGCATATATACTTCATTTCCTTCATACGATGCTAAAGCGCGCGCTAATACGAAACTTAACGAATGACCGAGGCTACTTTATCCCCCCCCCCCCTACCTCGTCGCTCTTTCTCTTTTCGCCAGCTCCCAGTCTTTTATATATCATCAATCATGCGCGTGACGCAGCCTTTCCGCCTCTGCATCCATTTCGCGAAAAAAAAACGAGGAATGAGAAGGAAGCGATCGCTATTAGGAGGATATATATATACGTGTACGAGGCCGCGCGTACGTCTGTGTGTGTGTGTGTGTGTGTGTGCGTGTGTGTGCGTGTGTGTGCATTGCACATACGTAGGAGGCGATAAGTGTACCGCGCAATGATAAATCAAGATTAGGATCGAGATTTATCGGGGCAAGAGTAATGGGCTGGAGCTTAGGATAAATTATGCGAGAGTGAGAGAGAGAGAGAGAGAGAGAGAGAGACGCGGGCAAGCGATAGCTACACACACATATACTTGCTTCACTCGCTCGCGCTGAAAAACTCCTGCTTCTATATACATGCATTTATAAAGAGGGATATAGAGAAGAGGGGAACTTCGAAAAGTGCATATATACATATACATACATACTAAAACGCATATATGCATATATATTTATATATGGTGGAGCTGGGAGCATCTGTGCGCAGTATATATATATATATATATATAATAGGTGTGTACACGTGTTGTGCGGTAGGCGAGGCTGACTTGTGCATGGGTGTAAGCGAATGTCGATATTTGAAACCGATTAGGGAAGCTCGCGATTATTAAGTGCCGCTGTATATATCTTTCAGCAGGTGGTATAATTTAAGTGGTATAAGTGGAGCGTCGAGCTCTATGGTATATATATATAGATGCGAGAACTTCATTAAATCGGAATTTAAGGATGAAGGCTATGGTTTTTGTAGCTCAAACTGAATTGAGTGTCGCGAGAATTTTCCTTTTCTCTATATATAGCCTTTTTACCTTTTGTTGAAAGGTGTAACTCGCAAGATATAGGGTTCGATCGAATAGCTCTATCTATAAGGGCAAATGATATTATCCTACAGGAATATATTAAGATCATTTAGCAACTATATTTATTTATCCAATTAAAGACCTATAGACAATATTTAAACCCGTTTCTTTGTATATAAGTATGTGGCGGGTCCATTTCCGTTCCAAGAGTAGACGGAAGCAAACGCTAATTCGACGAGGACTAACGAATAGAAGTAGTGGACACTTTAACTTGACGCCTCAACCGTAGCAGCTCACGTTGAATCAGAGACTTTGCGACATAATCTATAGTGCCCGAGTAACTTTTTGTACTACATTGTATTTTGCAAGCCTGAATAATATAATTAATTATTATTAGTTATACATTCTGTTTTATTTATTGAAACCTGCGATACACATTACTACATATATTACATCATCAAATTTCCCCACCATCTGCATAAATTTTTTCACCGTTTGCTCCAGCGCATTTTATTCGGTTTGTAAAAAATTTAGTTCTGTACATCCATGTCAAAAATTGTTGATTCGCAAAGATGAGAAAGCAATAGCAGAGGCGCCGTTGTACGTGGTACACATAGAAAGAGAGAGAGAGAGAGAGAGAGAGAGAGAGAGAGAGAGAGAGAGAGAAAGAGATAGATAGATAGATAGCACTTTATTCCG
>UELV01081664.1:0-11194 GCA_900490015.1 Megastigmus stigmatizans
TATATATATATATATATATATATAAAATCGTTGGCGTAATATATATATATATATATATATATATTACGCCAACACTGATTCAAGACCCACGATAATACAGACCGCAGTGAACGGTATCGGTCCGTTCCTTATCAAATTAGCGAATGCAGTATATCGAATCAAAATCGACTGTCATAGAATTCAATTATAAAATACACCGTTGCGTCAATGACGATAAGTCAGTGCCCATATATATATCCATAGGTGTGTACCGCGCGTACGATACCGTGTATTTCCTCGGGTAAGACACGTCACCGTCCATAGAAAGAAGGTGAGAGAAAAAGGAAGAGAAACAGAGACAACCAGAGAGAGAGAGAGAGAGAGAGAGAGAGAGAAGGAAAATCATTCGCTAAAGACAATACCGCACGCGTCGGGGGGTTTTATGTACACACGCTTTCCTTTTTATATAGTTATATATATAAGAAAGTGTGTGCGCGTGCGTCTGTATGGTATAAGTGAGACAGTGTGTTACAATAATATAATGTTCGGGCGATCGGTCGATTAAGGACATTGTGTGTGTGCGCGAGAGATAATAAAAAGGCGGCTTTTTTATTTTCTCTGGTTTTCGAGAGAGCGAGTGTGTGAGAGAGAGAGAAAGAGCTCCAAAGTCGAACAATGTAAGGTGTTATTAATAAAGCCGGTGGAGGTGGTATAAGAAGGCCCGTTTGACGTTGTTAGGTATACCGGCGTTGCCTTAGAGCTAAGGTGTACGATATGTTGTAAACAGGGGTAGGGGAAAGGGGGAGGGATACTAAATCATCGATTTTTTCTTCTCGCGCGCATTTCAATTCGAGCTTCGCGCGAGGCCGATACTGCATGTGACGAAAGATATCGATATACGCCGATGTGTCTCATGGGAAATAAAAACTTTGTATATATACGGGGAGGGAATTTTTTTGCTCGCACACCGTCGATTCATTGTTCGGTGAATTAGATTTTCAAACCGTGCGGCGCTCTATCTGCAGCTCGTTTATTATATATAAAACTTGTGTATCGCGCGGTGTTAATGTGAGAGTATATACCTATAGGTACTATTGCAGACGAGACAAAAGATTTATTAAATTTTTCAATAATGAATTGAATTTAATGTAGCTTTGAAAAATCTAAGCGTACGCGTGTGGTATAAGGTGTCATTATCGTAATCGATAACCGTAAAAACCTCAATGCGGCTGCGGCACTCGAGTTGGTCGCGCGAGCGACCGAGCGATTAGAAAAATGGGTCAATTTGCGACTTTGTAAACAAAGCATATTGGCCGGACCGGTAATCCAATTTTAATGCTCTCCTATTTTACTCCTTATTTTACTCGCGGAGCCGATTATCCGCTCGTAATTGCTAAATTGCAGTTAAATAATTACCTCTTTATCGAATTCAATAGCCTCTTTTCTCATTCTTTTTTTTATCGCTATATATATACTTGTATTATAATGCTGCACCAACTCGAAACCCATCGATGAATTGCTCAGCAAACACGATAATGAAAACCCGAGTGTTTAATTTATCGCGTCTCGCATCTAAAATCCAGATACGCATTTCTACGTCGCGGGTATTTTTTTTTTCTACATAAAAAGTTGTCCGAGGCAAGGGTCGCTGCTCGTTGCGTAACGCGCATATTCGGACATACGCGGCGACGATTCACGCAAGTGTCGTAAAAGAGAGGAAATAACATAAGGCCAGCGGAGAAGTAAAACGGAAATAAAAGAAATTTCCCTACACGAAAGTCGCTGGGGCAAGCGTCTAAATACGGCGGCTCTGTTATACTTTCACTCTCTCTCTCTCTCTCTCACTCGCGAGTTCGAGCGCGCGCACTTTGCGCAACGTATTACGGGGTCGCGGCTTTAATTGAATTTTAAGCCTCGCACAATCGTTTATTGTGCACTCGCACACTCGCACACACACACGCACACACAGAAGTGCGCGCGCGCACAGACATTGTGCTGCATACTTTATAGGGCATTACGTGGCTATTATGGTCTCGATGTTCTAACGAACTTTTCTTTTCGCCGTTTTTTTTTCTCCTCAGCTCGGCTCGCGCGCGCGCGTGTACCGCTCTACCGTATATATATAGTGTATTTATCTCTCGTCCGTCTAGGCGTCCTTGTATTTCGATTGCATTATATTATAGGCGTCTTTTCCTATACGGCATTGTGTTCCGTATTGTTCTCGATGCACAAAAATACACACTGTATCAAGTATTACATTACTATTTTCTTTATTCCAAGTAATTCAAAAGTCATGGCGCTTGTAAGCTAATGGGCGGCAATTTAGTCGTATGAAATGGTTATTGGACTGTCGATCGCGACGATAATCTCAACAATGTGTGGTACACTAGTGGCCAAAAACTTTGGATGCACTCGCATTGGAATTGCATTCGTTGAGCTGAGGAACAAAAATTTCCCCAGATAAGAATCGGCCTATGTTTTGTAAGACTCGTTAGTTTCTGACCTATGTAAAACAATGCCATTCATTCATCGTACAAACTAATAATTATTAAATTCAGTTGCTTTTCTTTTTTAAACGTAACATACAGTTTCTTATCTTATCTCGATGTTAACGATTACTTAACAAACTTTATGTGCATGTAGAGATGAAAACACGTGCAAACTTGTATCGCGACAAAGAGAAAAAAAGCAAATCTCGCAGTTGAGAAAATATTGTTCGCCTCGCGGCGCAAAGTTTCATATTATTTAAACTGCAGGCATTCTTTGCACATGAAGAGCTTATATACATGTTTGCACAAGAGAAAAAACCTATTTGTACTTATTAATATAAAGAAAAATAACCTGAGCTGCAGAAATGATTCATCTATATTGATTCACGTGTGTATGTGTGTGTGTGTGTGTGTATTTATATATACCTGTGTTGCCATTAGCACTGATTATAGCAACTTTCAAGTTCTTGGTGGCGCCGGCTTTGGAGGTGTAGTGACGCTCGAAAACTCCGTCTGACCTTTCGCAGAGTATTCTTCGCCAACCGCGAACAATCCTTCGTGCGAGTCGAGCCATCGTCATCTTCGACTCGCTCTCTCACTGTCGTAATTTTTCTCGCCCACGTCCTTTATCCCCCTCGCTCTTCCGCACCTATATGATTAATTCATGAGTGTATCGAGACGAGCCTTTCCGATTCCTTGAGAATTTTGATTTCTGGGAAAAGATTAATGTGAATCGAGAGGAGTTGAGGTTATGATAGCCGCGCTGCTCCTGCCCGCTGCTACATTACAAACTCGAATAACAAAACACAGGAAATATATATAAGTATATTATTGATATTATTGATGCGAGCGTGGCTGCTGCGTGAGTAATGTATAATTTTTGCATGGTTTTGGTGTGTGTGTATAATACTTACTGAATACTGTGTGTAATATGTATATCTATATAACCGCGAGTCAATCGATATTGCGCGCTTGTGCACATTGTATAGGGTATAGGTAGACATATCGTATATATATATATATATATGTATATATGGGTGAATTAAATTCAATGGCCCTGTGTTATTGTGTATGCAAATTTGAATACAATAAAAAGTTAAATTAAGAATTTTGTTTGAGGATGTTATATGGAAGGATACGCGCATTCGACTGATTGAAAAAAATATCTCGGAAAGGTTCATTAATTTTTTTTTTCTTTATTTTCTCAAAGTTCTCAAAGAGCGCAAAGTTATGGAATAACATTATCATAAGTAATATTTTCAACGAAGTGTGTATCCTCGAAGCTGAAAAAAAATAATCTTTTCTGTTGTTATATGATTTACAGGAAGTATTTCGTAATTTGCGAATTGTCCTCCAATTAACCAAAAACCTTAAAGCAATGCTAATTTTTCCGCCCGCGCAAAAGTTTTTCTTTTCTTCTTTTTTTTTTTTTGTCAATTTAACACCGACAGTTCAATAAACTTGTAAGAGCTATGTATCTACATTTACATAATATCGTTGAAAATAAATGTAATATTTCTGTATCGAATTCACAATATTATATATTTAAATTAGACTTTGGAAGACAATGTAGAACGTATAGCTGTGGTACACAATGGCTGTAGATACATGGATATCAAATTACTGTAAACTAAATCTATAAAATCATTGTTTCTCATCATCCGCAATTAAACCGATAACAATTTGAAAAATCACTTTTCATTCCAAATTGACCGATAAGAAAAAATATTACACAGAATTTCACTCAAACGATTCATATATATTGTTTAAGAACGTCGGCGGGACACCTCAACATCCTTATCCCGCATGAAAAATCAATATACACCTCGGCGTGTCCTCCTTTCCTCGGCATACCCAAACAACGTCTGCGTCTCTCTCCCATAAATTCGTCATAATCCAGGACCCACAAAAGTCTCGAAAAAGCAGTACAGCGACAATTCACCGTTCGCACCCAAACAAACGCATCGCGCGCACACGAATTTCACGAGTACATATTATATCCCTCTCTCTCTTTCTCTTTCTCCCCGAAAAACCGTTACAAAAAGCAAAGCTACACAAAAGGGTTATACAGAAGATCCTTTGTGGTCGTGAGTCGTATACGAAAGCCGAGAGAGAGAAACCGAAATGTTTTCTTACCCGCATTCTGCAGGACACTCGCCGTTACCATCGCGCGTCTCTTCTCCTGCCAACACATATGCAGTGTGTGGCTCAAGTATAATGCGTATTATGCAGTAACGGTAAAGCTCCCTTACTCTATCTCTCTCTCTCTCTCTCTGCTGCAAACGCCTTTTCACACACGCGTGAAAAGCTAATAGTGCATTGGCACGCTCACGGCGACACCGCAACTGCGCCACACGCATATTATACCTGTATATGGACACGTGTATATAATGGTAAGCGATAAGTCGTATAAAATCGAAAGATGGGTATAGAGAGCCTCAGATGTCGATTGAATCGAATGGTTGCGGAGGTGATAAGAGGAAAACGATGCGCGACTGTCGTCGATTACTCACTGTACATATACGCTATGAGTGTTTAGTTTTTCTTTTTCTTATACGAGTACACCTATAACGAGCACCGACTCTATAGCTATTACAGTTATCGTCTAATGCATCATCCGAATGACGAGAGTCATCGATATATACACATATATATGTGTGTGTGTATGTGTATATAGAGGAGGGGAGGTAGACCTATTAAAAAAGCGTTTATCACCTTGTCATCGTATATTTTAAAAAGGAGTAAACTGTGTGCATCAGCGTCCATCGTTTAACGTATGCGCGCTTGATACTCGAGCTCGTATAACTGTTTGCCCAATTAATGATCGAGATATAGATCGATATATATAATATTATAGATTTCACGGGGGCCTTGGTGTAATAGTGAGGCCAACTCGAATGCCTATGCGAGTATGTATATATGTTTTTTGTAGTTTTAATGGAGCTGCGGAGACACGGTGACAGGTTTTACGCGTTTTTTTTTTTTACGGAATCACGATCGCGAGCGTCGTGTATTACGAGAATAAAGTGAGTAGTGTCATTATAATACAGCTATGGACGTGCCTATATACTGTTATGAAATATAGTACCTAACTATGTGCTCAGAGGATCTGGAATGTATTTATGTGTATATAAATGATTTTTATTTTTATTGATTTATAAATTCTGTGGAATGCCGGAACAAATACTTCCGAGTGGTTTATTATTAAATATTTTGCACATCCAAGCTGACACAAAGATATTTATAGTTTGACAAAGTATTTTTTGTAAATGTATGTTAAAAATGAAATTAAAATTCTATGTACTGTAGTATTTAAAGCGACCTCGGAAAATCTTTAATGTTTCAAACAAACGAATCACGACCGCGATATTCCTACACATTGCCTAGTGCCGTGTATACTTAGGTATATTTTATTAAAAAGACATAATTTTATATGACTGCAGCGTGTCACTCGCGTGATCGACTCGTGATCGCTCAAATGATCTCGCTATCGCCAATATTGAATTATGTAAATATTCGTAAAATTTTCCGGCGCGCAACGGAACTAATTGTCTGATTACCAAAAATCCATATACTCTCATTGACATAATCAAGAAAAAGGATTGCTATCGTTCTGCCATCCATTAACAATTATCGCATTATATAAATAAACAGCTGTTGAGCAATAATTTCTCAATTAAACGAACAATCCTTATCTGTTTATTCCGCATACAAGCTAAACAGTGTCAAAGAAACTCGCGCTCCTTTAGTTCCGTGTGAAACTGCATGTGACAAATTATATGTAAATACAATATTTTCTCATCGGCCGACATCCACTATGACTTTGTCATTCCAAGTGCAGTCCAACTGCACGACTCTTCAAACACACTCAAATGCTCGATAATGTGTCGCGAATAGATCATTAAAATCCCCCCACCGTTTTTCGCCACTAAGCAAATACAGAAGACAAACGGGGCGGGAGTATAAGGAAAGAAAAGACCAGTGCCGCTATAAATTAGGATTAGCGAGTGGTCGACTCGTGCATATCGCAAAAGTGTCTCGGCTCCGGCGAACATGAAACTACCGGCAAGGATGATCGGGAGTCTGCAGCTGGCGTCTGTGCTGCTGGTGCTGTTGCAGCTGCAGCCAAGCCACGGATACGATTCCAACGCTTACAAGGATCCGCATTATGTTGGTGGACGGACTACCAGTGTCCACCTGTTCGAGTGGAAGTACAAGGATATCGCCCAGGAGTGCGAGACATTCTTAGGGCCTATGGGCTATGCTGGAGTACAGGTGAGTGTCCGCTGCGCTTGATTGGGACAAGAGAGGGAGAGAGAGAGAATCGCTGCTTTGCAGTTGAACTCGTTTGCCTCGAGATCGCGATTTATGACCACTTTAATCGAGCTCGAAATGCCGGATTTTTCGGTATACACAAGCGGGGAATATATTCTATTTTAAGGAGATATGACATGCGCGGGGTAGATGAAAAATACGCAATTTATGGGCTCGTGCCGCCTGCACTTGTGCATTTTTCTCCTACTATAAATACCGCTAATTTTATTAATACTCGATCTTTATAGCATTGAATTTCGCAGTGTTCGTTATAAGTTTATGGGGGAGAGAGAATAGATTTTTACCGCGAATAAAATATTGCAAACATATAATGTGGATTAATGGGTTGGGCTCCGGCTTTGTTAGCTTGACGTGCAATTTGTTGAAACCGAATCAATTAGTTCGATGATTTTTATAGTTTTTTGCTGGAAAATCGATAAAAGATGATTTCTGACTCTTTACTCTGTAATTTACTTGGGTTGAATTATTTTCACTTTATAAAATAATGTTATTTTACATTCTCACAATTTAATTTCCTCTTTATCGTAACTCATAACTTATATTCTCATATACCATTTCCATATTCAAATTGATATAGGAATTCATAGTTTAGAAAAAGAACAATCTTTAATCATTTTTATTCCCAGGCTAATACATTTAGATATACTATAAGTTAGATTATTATAAATTAGTATAGCTGTGTGCCATAATTTACTTAAGATAATATTCAATTTTATAAAGAACAAGAAATTAGCATTCTATATCTTTTATAACAATGCCCAGAATTATGTGAATTTAAATATTCAGATAAAATCAATTCCATTTCCGATTGTTACGAATTGAATTATAAACATTGTTCTATTCAACTATAGTAATGCTCATATGTATCTTATCTCACAAATGCGTTTCAAATGATGAACGGAATTAGTAAATAGCGGCAGGTGTACATCTGTAATCTTTATGAATCTATTTAAAATATAACCAGTGTCAATGTCAATTATATACACAAGAAGAGATCGTGCATTCGATTCGTGTATATATGTGTTATCAGTAAAAAATGAGTATTCAATAAACGCAATAAGTATCAATTACAGAATGATCAATGTAAAATGAAAGTATGGAAAAAAATTGATGAAAGTATGCACGAGATATATTAGCGCTCGTAATTCAGTACAACTGTCCATTAATTTTATTAATTTTATTAATTTCACTCGGTATACCATCGTTCTTTATATAATCAAAATCTCAAGTTCTTTACATAAATGCATTCGCCTCTCTGCGTTAACCGGAACAAGCATAAAGCATTGCAGTAGGCACTCAATACTTTCTTAATGACGCGATTATCGGTAATATTATTGTCAAACTATATACGCATTTCAATAGGTATCACCGATAAACGAGAACCTAGTGATACCCGGTCGGCCATGGTACGAGCGTTACCAGCCCCTCTCCTACAAGCTAAAGACTCGCTCGGGCGACGAAGCTGATTTCGCCGACATGGTGAGCCGTTGCAACGCCGCCGGTGTGCGGATCTACGTCGACGCCGTGATCAACCACATGTCCGGCAACCAGCAGCCCGCGATCGGCACCGCCAACAGCATCGCGGATCCCTCCAACTTTCAGTATCCCGCCGTCCCTTACGGCCCCGGTGACTTCAACAATCCCATCTGCGGCATCAACAATTACGGGGACGGCAACGAGGTGCGCAACTGCGAGCTCAGCGGACTGCACGATCTCAATCAGGGCAAGGATTACGTAAGGGACAAAATCGTCGAGTTTCTCGATCGCGCCATCGATCACGGCGTCGCTGGCTTCAGGTAAACCCCGTATGCACATATACCTACACTGTATGCGCGCACGATTAAGTGGCGAGACCACCTGGTAATTACTGATTTTACGGCTCAATTATGGCGTAAAATATGATATCATTTAATGCGGCCGCTGTACAGCGCGTAAACGGCTGATGGGTCAATTTTACGAGAGGAATATGCCTTTGCTACCGCGCGGATATCGCAGCTTTTCTTTCCTTTTTCCTTTATTTTCTTTTTTCCTCCCCGCGTTGCGCGACAAGAGTGCAGTGCATTTTATACAGGAAAAAAATTGACTAAATGCCACACGCGCACGAGCGCGACTTATTTGCGGAGTAAATCAGTTTTGTACATGCGTAATACGCGCGCTCGCGCTATTATATATTTTAGCCGACCAATGGTTAATTATTCCGTTTAAAGTGTACATATGTGAGCCGCGGTCGTATATGGCTGTTATTACGGATAATTGGACGGTTGAACTTGTTGCTACTCGGGAACAAAACGTTTATTGTCATGTATTATTCTTCTCTTGTGACGAGCGTTTGAGAAAGCTGTGAAAAAAAAATGGACGATCATCGGCGCTCAGCCGGCAATTACTTTATACGAAGCATTTTTATATACGTGTACTGCGGACGAAATGCTCTGCGTTTAAGGTTGAGCTCTGTACCAATGCACGAGTCCTCTTTTTTACGAACGAATTATTTGAGCGTTTTTAATTGAAGAAAATGTATATATGTATACGACGGCTGCGAATTCGAAAGTAGTCTTTGGGAAAGAAGTTTTTTCGAAACGTAAGCATGGAGAGGTATAAAAAGTTTTATGACATTTTTCAGGATTAAAAGGCAGCAGCGTATATATATTTACGGCATGTCGAGACTGCGCTATAAAAAATAATCTGATATAGATTTTTATAGTTCCTTTTTTTTTCTTTGAGATTACTTTTTTTATGCTTCCTTTGCGAAAACAAAGCAAATACAATAATTCAAAATATTCGTGTATGTAAATGTAATGTTCGAGCAATTCCTTTACCCGTATTATAATATATTTTTATTTGCTAAAGTTATTCAAACTATTTAAGTGCAATATTAAAATTAGCATTTATACGCAACGGTTGAAATAAAGTACTCGTAATAACCCAACCCTTTACCGTTCTCATTTTATTTATAGAATTTGCACTGTGACAAATTCTTTTGCAATCACCTTACTCAATACAATTCTATTATTTTCACCTACTCTCGATCAAGTCAAAACCACACGCTCAACAATATTTAGCCGAAAATCATCCTTCACCTCACCATATCATAGAAAAATGACACATCATCCCAAGCAAAAGTGTCGCCGTATACACATATCCTCGGCGCAAGTGAAAGCTCTCGCGGCGCGCAAAGCGAAAGCCGCGTCACCTCAAAATCCCCATTAAAAAGTACACGAGTATACTCGAAGGCTATTTGGCATCTCTTGCATCTCTTGAATCTCCGATGTGCAGGATCGACGCTGCTAAGCACATGTGGCCCGGCGACCTCGAGGTAATCTACCAGCGTCTGAAGAATCTGCGCCCGGACGTCTACGGCGAGAACAAGCGGCCCTTCATCTACCAGGAGGTGATCGACCTCGGGGGCGGCGAGGGTGTCAGTAAGTGGCAGTACAACCAACTTGGCGACGTCATCGAGTTCGTCTTTGGTATAGTGCTGGGTCGCGCCTTCCGCGGCTGGGACAAACTGAGCACTTTGCAGAACTGGGGATTCCAGGACAGGGGATTGTTACCCAGTAAGGATGCACTCGTTATGATCGACAATCACGACAATCAGAGGGGACACGGGGCTGGCGGTGATGCTATCCTCAATTACAAGAATCCCAGACTTTATAAGGTATTGTGTTTCGGTAGCTTGGCGCGTTTTTTTAAGGATTTCGCGTGCAGTATACGTGAGGCACACGCAGGCTGACGAGTTTTATACTCGCGATGTGCGAGACTCTTTTGAGAAATGAACTGTCGAGAGAGACATACTATTATATACTTTGAGAAGGACGCGGGCCCATTCGACGATGTATGATTTTTTAAATTAGCGGTGATCGTTATGGATGAAATGGACAGGATTACGCGGTGGTAATTTATCACTGACGAATCAACGGCATTTCTTTCACCCCGTTTCTTTATGTATGCCGAACTTTGAAAATATTTCCAGTCCCACTTTATACGCTGCAGAGATTCGATAAATTGATACGAACAATTTTTAATTTGTAAATTCCCTTTATATATTTTTGACGCTTTAATTCTTACTCTGTGCATTTCGTATAGTCGGTGTTAAAAATATTACAGTTAAAATATATTATTCTTCCCAATAATGGCTCATTCTAGGCCAAACTTGTCGCTAATTAAAAGCGTAATAAAATTTTTGAAAGTAATGATAACTATATATAACCCGTTCGAGTTAAAAATTTTGCAAAACAGCTTATGCTCCAATCATCGCATAAATATACCGCGTGCAGATCCTCGATGCAATAAAAAGAATGTACAAATTTTATGGGGGAATAATCATGTTGATAACTTGACAAAGGATCGAATTAACGTCCAAGTTAAACAGTCCATCTTTTTTATTTCTTATT
>UELV01081665.1:0-28134 GCA_900490015.1 Megastigmus stigmatizans
TATATATATATATATATATATATATATCCGGATGGGGAAAAAATCGAGCCAGTCAAAAACACGTTTCTTCCGCGTAATTTATGTTTGTTTGGGAGTGATATTTTTGTTGGTTTTTATTTTGGAGAATGGTTTTGTAAACCAACGTAGATGTTTTGAAGGACTGTCTTATTTTTCGTTAACATCAATTCAAGTACAACGTAGATTCAATCACAGTAGATACGTATAAGATACAGCTATATACAATTTCATTCTACATACAAATTCTAGTATTATGTTATTTATTAGAATATATATAAAAATATTATTAATTTTATTTGAGGACAAATATGTTTACTAAGATATAACGTAGTATGTGTAATAAAGTAATATACCCATTCAAACGTGATTCAGAATGCTTAAAATAAATAAATAAGAATACCTAAGCATATTGAAATATTTACTCAAATGCAAACCGTATATTTTTAAACGAAATATGCCTAGAATAATCTAGATAATGATTTTAACTAAGAATTTTGATCAAGAAATTTCATTCTTTATAATATAATCTTATATTATTAAATTGATAAATTCAGCATAATAAATCAGCAAATTAAATTAAACAAAGCATATATATATAAAACGTTTTAAATTTATTCTATTAAGATAAGAATAAACAATGTACCTACTTTTCGTCTTTTTAAACAGACTATAAAGTTAAAACAAATTTAGTAAACATAAAAAAAAATCTCTCGTCACGTGATTTCACCACGTGATAAGAAAAACACGTCTGTTAGAGCAATTACTAGCAATAGCGAAAACAAAAACGCAAACCACTGCATCTCTCTCTCTCTCTCTATATATATATATACGTTAAAAGGTCAATTCATTAAAGTTTCAGGCTGTAGGGAGAGGGCCAATGTTAGTGACAGTTAGAGCGTATATAAACTCGCTGGGCTCTGCACGATCTTCGCATCGTCAACATCATTAGCCGTTGCAAGACTTTATTGGGTTTATACACCAACACACACACACATAAAGAGTCAGTATAGTCGAGCATACGGCTGGAAGTAATAGTAGAGCGTATTCATAAAATGTATATATATATATACACATAGCGGATGCCGTCAGTGCAATCGCAAAATACGAGAGATGAGCACACAAAACAAAATCTCCAAGAGCCGTGCGCGAGCGCGCGAGAGTCGGAGAGAGAGAGTCAGAGAGAGAGAGAGAGAGAGAGAGAGAGAGAGAGAGAGAGAGAGAGAGACGGAACTCACCGTCGTCCTCCTCCCCTTGTTCATCCTTCTCCTCGTCTTCCTTCGCCGTGGAAAGCCTGAGAAACTCCTGCAAGTGCTTCGGCAGACTACGAGCGTCCTTGACTTCCCTGCCGTCTACGAGGAATTTCGCTTCGAGATTCTCCTGCTTCGAGTCCTGCCTCGACGGCTCCCGTTTGGAATTGGCCGGGGCTGCTGGCGCGGACGCGGGTGCGGGTGCGGCGTCGCTATTCGTGCCCTCGGTCTCGCTCTCGTCGAGCTTGATGCCGAATTTGCTCAGCCGGTTCTTCGCCTTCTCGATGAACTCCTGCTCAACCTTGTTCAAGCTCGAGTAGTCCTCGCGGCGCTTACTACCGGTGGGCTGCTTCCTCGCCGGCAGGTCCGTGTGCGAGCTGATCTTGATGACTTTGTGCTGCTTGCGCTCCTCCCGCTCCAGCACTTTGTGCACGTACTCGTCGTACATCTGCCTACGGAATACCTCGCCGTTCGTCGGAATTGCTGCTATGGATACAGGTCGATCGATTTTCGGCTTTCTCTTCACCTTCTCCTCCTCCTCCTGCTGTTGCTTCTGCTGCTGCTTCTGCTGCTGCTTCTGCTGCTGCTGTTGCTGTGGCTGCTGCTGTTTATTTTCCGAATCGTTCGCGTGTTGATTTTCATTCGTTCGACTGGTCGGAGTGGCTTTGTCTAAATTTGGATCGTTCAAATCGCGCAGAAAGTCCTTAAGCTTCGATCCATCTTGCGGCGAGTCTCTGTTTACGACGGTGCTCCGCGTGGTTATCGTGTGCTCCTCCCTCTTTTCGATTTTCTCCGATGACGTCTCCGTGTAGAAGCCCTTCTCGCTTTTTATTTCCTTTTTAGTCTCCCGAGAGCCCTCCTTGTTCTCGTACTCGGAATTATCGCCCTCGACTTTTCGCGACGTCTCCTTCCACTGGTCCTTGTGCTGCGAGATACAGTCGTCCTCCTTATTGGCCCTTCCGATGCCGTTCTCCTGGAAAGTAACCTTATGGCTAGGTTTTCCCGAAAAACTCGATTCAGCAGCTCGGCAGCTTTTGTTTCTCCTCCTCTCGATTTCCCTCTGAAATTCTTCGGCTGCTCTTCTCTCCTCCTCCTCCGCCACAATAACGTCCTTCAATTGATTTTCCAAGCGCTCTATGTACTTGAGCTGCTTATCGAAATACTCCTGCGGTAGGGAGTATCTCCTCCTCTTATCCATCTGGTCCTTCATCCCAGCCTGAAGCTGCTTCAGATTATCCATAATCTCGGTTGTGGTCACCTGCTTCAACGCCTCCGGATTGTCGACATTTTTACCGCGGGGCACGGCTGGACCCTGGTCGAAGATGCTTCTAGTATCGATGCATTCCCTGTCCACCGTGACGATCTTCTTAACCTTCGGCGGCACTTCGGGCTTATCCTCGATGATTAGCGCGGGGTTGACGTACCACGGATCGATAACGACACCGCCGCCTGGCACTCGTCCTATCGCTGTGGGCGAGCGCTTGTTGTTCTCCATCGGGCTACCGCGAGACTTGTCGATTATTGCGCTGTTGAAGGCAATCGGACTCCTGCTGTACAAGGTGGGCGTCGTGTTTCGCGGCGGCGAGCCACTCGCGCACTTGTTGTTACTACGCCTGTACGAGTCCTCGCTCGCGCTCTGGCAGTTGCGCGTCTTATCGGCGCACTCGCGCTGTTTGGTTTGCCGGCGCTCTATTAATACGTCGCCAGATGTTGCGAGCCGAGGCGGGTTATCAGGCCGCCTAGCGAGATTCAGCCAATCGCTTAGTCTGGTGGCACGCAAACGCTCCTGATTCTCATCGTGACTAGACGGATTTTTTACACTTTCGTTGGGAGTAGTGGTGCAGTAGGGAATGAAACCGTTCGCTGGCCTCTTAACGGCTATTGGATTCTCTTTGATGATGTTTAACAGACGATTCGAGCTCTTCGCCGTCCTGATTGGGGGTTCCGGAAATTTCTGCGCTTCCAAGGGGCTTATGTCTATGAAGTATTTCGGGGGTGATATCGAATGGTCGTGATCGTGATGATAGCCGCGGCGGTTGATGAATTTCTTGTGAAGATCCAAGAGATTGTCGGCGGTGGTTTTGACTAGTGTTTCCTGCTGAGCTGGCGAAAAGCAAACGAGAAGCTTTGGATTGCCCATCGTAGGCACCCCAGTCCATGCGTTGCTCTTTTGTCGAGTCATCTCTTCAATTTCCAATTTCTTCGATTTCGAAGAGAGAGCTTCTAATTTTGCTTCCCGGTGATTTTCACGCGGTTCGACATTATTTATCTTGACCGTTTTAGAAGGCCTGAGGTCAGCTGCGTGGCCGTTTAACTCCTTGCCCTTGAGAGTCTTTTGTAGAGCGTTCAAGCTCTTGAAGATGTTAAATTTAGGAATCGATATTTCGCTAATGAGCTGGTCACCGCGGGGCATCGACAGAATTTTCCTCACGCACAAATCCTTCAGCGAATCAGGCAGATCGCCATCACAGTAGTCGCTGAACTTGGCGGCATTATCGCAGTTACGATCATCGGTGCTAAGATTAGCCGAGAAGTCGAGAGGCACATAGTAGAGATGATCGTCTACCGGCGAGTAAGGTATTGGTTGCGGCGATTCCGACGATTCCGCCTTTGAAATGGCCCTCTCCCCTTCCCCCTCGCTGCCGCCGTTCAGCAGCAGTAGCTTGCGTTTGGGACGCGGCGACGACTTGTCGTCGCTTGGCTTCGTTCCAGGTTTTGCATTCGGAGAATCCTCGACCGGCGTCTCTGCGACTAACGATATGTCGGCCACCGAGGATCGATCTGGATTGTACTTGGCTGTACTGTAGGAAGCTGTACTGCTGGACGAGTCTGGCTGCTGCTGGCCCTGAAACTCCGTTGGACTCACGGCATTGTAGGAAACCTGAGGCTGCACTACTAATTCGGCGCTTTTCCGGATATCCTCAGCGGCACGGTCGTGATGCGTGGTTGTCTCCAAGGTGATCACTGATTTTTCGCACACCGTTTCCGTCGTGGTCTCCATCGACGTTTCGCAGCTGCGTCTTTCGGATATCTGGACAAGCGGCGGTGCAGGCCTTGGTGGAGTTTCTTCTCCCTCCACTTGCGGCTCTTGAGTCGGCAGCGTGTGGGTGAACTCGGAGCGTTTTTCGCGACGCGGCGGCGCTTCATTGTAATAACCAGCGTTAGCCGCTGCTATTTCAAGGCTCCTCGCTGCTTCGCCAATGCCAATTTTATTATCGGCCTGTGACTGTGCTTCTTCGTAGAGGTCGTTGCATAAGTCCGCGTAGCCGTCACTTGAAGTCGAGGCGCTGCTGAGACTAGGCGTAGGCGCCATCAGATCGTCGATGATATGGCGAATATTGGGCGGTAGCTTTTCAAGGTCGTAACGCGATAGAAAATTCTGCACATCTTGACGCGTGCTCTCGTGATTGGATAAGACGGTCAAGAGCGTTTTCACGAATTCAACCATTTCAATTTGCTCCTCGAAATCGAAGGCGTCGAGAGCTCGTTGGTGGAAAATCGCGAATTTTGATGCTTGATCGGAGCATAATGGGAAGTCCGGTGGATAACGCGAGTCGTGAAGAAACAAAATATTTTGTTGACGAACTGGTGGAGGAGGCGGAATTTTTTCTACGAAAATCGTACGTTCATAGATAGGCACCTCGATCGGAATATTGGGTTGTTGCAAGCTCGTCGACCTTTTTGGTGGTGCAGGTGCTTGAGCATCACTTCTAACTGTATTTGAGGTTATGTTTTCTAGTTTGATAGGTATTGCGCGTTCTATATTTTTTCTTATTGGTTGCTCGGGAGATTGAATTTTATCTTCAGTAATAGCTGTATTTTTATTCTCTATTTGTATTGTCACTACACGTTCTTCGCTTTTGTTATTTGGTATTTGTTTATCTATTTCTTTGGTAGCTTCAAGAGTTTCAGGAATTTGTACAGAGACTTTTTCATTTATGCTTGATTCAATATACTTATTACTCTCAGTATTATTAATTTCAGTAATAATAAGCGGTAGGATTTCCTCGCTATCTTCTAAAATAATAATTTCTTCTATAATGTTTACATCCAAAATACCTTTTTCATTATCAGTTTTTTCTACATTACTGCTTGTAGCGTAATCGATGAACGGATTAGGTGTGTCTTCATTACTTTTGTAACCTGTGTCGTTATTACTTGATAGGGTTTCATTAGAAAGTTTATCATCGTTATTTTTATCGTTTATATCATCGTTTATAAATATTTCGTTCGTTGTTTTCGTTATTTCGTTGCTTATGTCAGACTGTTTTACAGCGTGTATCACAACTTCTCCGAAATCTATTTCGTTACTGCTTTCGATATTTTTAGCATTAACTACGTCCTTCATTGAAGAATTTTCTGGCTCAAGATTCACTTCAGGTTCACTTGTTTTGCAGTTTTCTTCAATTTTCGTTGAAACTGATTTTCCACTTGTAATATCAACTATTTTCCTACACTGTTCTTCTTTCTCTACTACGTTAATTTTATCCGATTCTATTGGCTTCTCTGGTGCTATATTATTTTGACTTTGGACTGCATTGTTCTTTGGATTATTTTCTGTAGTAATTGTTGATTCATGACTAGATTCATTCGATTTTTGTTCTATTTTCTCACATTTGATTTTATTTGTTTCATTTTTCAGAACACTTTCTTTTTTTATAATTTTTTCCGATTCATGACTAGATTCGGTTTTATTTACAACACATTTTTCTTCAACGCTATTTTCTCTTTTACTTTCATTTTTAACTTCACTTATTTTGTTACATTTTTCTGTTTTCTCTGATTTGATCTCATTAGTAATATTTTTAATTATATTTTCTTCTTCTTTCTTATCTTTGACTTCATGAATTGATGCAGCTTTATTTATAACACCTTCTTCATGATTGTTTTGTATTTTTCTTTGATTTTCAAGTTTACTTACTTTATATGATTTTTCTACTTTCTCGAATTTTACTTCATTAATAACACTTTCATTTAAACTTTTAACAAGATTCATGAACGTTTCTACGTTTTCACATCGAGAAAACGTAGTATCCATTTCATCTTGTTTTGGTTTAACTGTTTCTTTTTCCGATTTCTCATCTTCTAAATTAGTATCACAGCCTTGCTTACATTTTTCGTTATCGGGTTTTTCCGCGTTTTTAACATTTTCGCTAAGATTAGCCTCGCGATCACCAACATCTTTCCCATTATTGTTTCTCCTAACATCAACATTGATCAGTCTTGGTTTATTTTCATCCACTTCACCATCTTTACTATCCACTTTCTTTGCACCATCAACAACACTTGTGTCCTCGAAATCTCTCGTTGTATTCTCCTCGTCATCCTTCATCTCGAAAGATTTCCTATCCTCTCTTAAAACACTTCCCAAGTCCCTGCGCTCCCTACAGTACTTGCCGATCTCTTCATTAATGAAGTCGCGAATGTGCTTCTCGTCCACGTCGTCAACGATCTTTGTTTCGCCTTCCTCTTGTATAATGCCGAGGCACCTGTTTGACTCTTGACTCATCTGCGACTGATACGCGCCAAGAGTCGCGGCGGCGCGTTTTCGCGCAGTCTTGCTCGTACCACGCGGTACGTCCCTCCCACCGGAATGTACGTCGCTTTCGTGCAATTTGTTGGTAGCACTTGCACTCGCTGAAGTTACTACTGCTGCTTCGGTCGGTGAACTCGGAAGCTTTAAACCCTCGATGAAGTTACGAAGCTGCTTTTCCATCTCCCAGGACATATTATCCTCCTTTTCGTCCTCGCTTTCGTCTTTTTTCTTCTCATCGATACCAGAATCTCTTTCTACGTCGGATTCAGCCTCAACGATAATCCCTTGTTGTTGAGGTTTCTGATTGCTGGTATCAAACTCGATATCGCTATCAGTCATTTCGTGAATTTCCAAAAAATCGAATCGTTTGGTTGGGATTGCTAAAGCCATGCAAGTCTTTGCACCAGGTAAATTTTCCACCTTTGTGTTTAGATCTTTGGATAAAGGTTCCACAGGTTCAGCGGGCTCGGAAATCGTCACCGTTGATGATTCATTTTCGACCGGTGATCTTTCCTTTGCAGCGAGACTCGATTCTACGATCCCCACTCCGGCGATGTGATCGAGTCGCGCTTCCATCGGCACTGCATTTCTTATCGTTGTTATCTCGCAAATCTGTGTATCCATGTTCATGACCTTCTTTTCGATCTTGCAGCGATTGTTGCATCGCTTAATTCTGCTCCTGGCAGTCGACAGATTTTCGAGGTAGGGCAGCTCATCTGGACACAATCGCTCCGTCGTTATCGTCAGTGTGGAACCGTCGATCTTTGTTTCAGGTTTTTGTGTCTCAATCTCTGTTGACTCTTTTTGCTCTTCGCAATTATCGGCATTTTTCTTAAGTGTGTGTTCTTCGATGTCATTGCAAGACGGTTTCTCCTCGGTATTGATAGGCGACGATTTTTCTTGTGTGTCGGTAAGAGATGATTTATCTTCGTTATCGGTAATAGATGATTCTTCCTCGATGACTTCCGATAGATGATTATGAGATAATCCATCGTTAGGAGGTGTAGAAGCGCGCTGAAAACGTTTACGATGCCGATTTCGCCTATTTCTACGGCTACGCGAGCCACAAGGCATTCTTATGCCGAGACAACTTGTCGATTCGCTGTCGGTTGCGTAATCCAAGGTATCAGCAGTTGAGGAATTGGTGTGGTTGCTTTTTTCGTATTCTTGATGAAATAATTAATGGCTTTTTTATTTTAAATATGGTGAGTAAGATAATCAAACCCGATTTTAGGGATGTTTAAGTTTTTAAAAATACATTATTTGAAAAATTTGTCGTGTCTTAGAATTTAAAAAATATATTGCTAAAATATTAAAATAGTTATTCTTTTGACTTAACTAAAACCATTGTATATCTAAATATGGTTAATAATGTAAGTGTTGTCTGTGCAAAATAAATAATGTTCTGAAACTTTAATACAATATTTCATCAATTACTTGAATAAATTCATTCCATGTAAGATGTATTGTACCAAATTTCTAAATTAGCCTATTAAATCGAATCAATAATTTATTCAACATTATTATTACGCATATCATATAATATTTATTATTTTACAAATCTCTTATTTATGACGAGAATGAGCACTTGACAAATTTTTCTTGGTGTTAGAGAAAACAAACAAAATCTTATTTAAAAACACTCCAACAAAGTAACATTGGCCTTTTATCCAAGACAAGAAAAAAACCAGAACTAGTCTCGAGGGAAATACGTTAACGGGATAGTGTAGCAGTAATAAAAAGAGCGAGTAGGTCGATGCCGGTCAGTAGATGGTGCGCGCAACTTGTCTCGAATTTTCCTTTGACACAAGAACGCATGGGGATCAAAGAGAGAGCTTTTGATTCGCGATGAACGATGTTTGCCGACTTCTAACGAAATTGCTTTTCCCTCCCGCTCGCGCGCACTCTCCTCTCTTTTTCGTGTAATCTACCCCGGCGGTACGGGCCATTCAAACGCGCGCGTCCCGCGTGCTCCGCACACGTATTTCATTATATTCTGATATATAAAGGAGAGAAGTAGGCACTTGAAAACTCGGAATCAAGTCTGTCGAGTGCAGCAGACGGCGAGAGACTGAGAGCGAATACCACGCGCCTTAAAATAACCCTCGGCACAGGCCGGATTATCCTTCTTCGTTTCACGATACAGTCTATATAAGTATCTTCGTAAGAAAAAACTGTTCACCAAGTATGTGTACAGGCAAATGCTGATGTACAGGTATAAGAAAGAAAAAAAATGGAAAATAGTGAAACTATGATTAAAGCGTATACTACGAGGGAGTTTTCTACTTTACGCGTGTCGTGGATTGCATGCATCAAGCCATATCAGGGAAATGCGTTTTTTGTTCATTTTCACAGAAGCAACTTGGATGATTGCAAAAAAATATCGATGGAAATACTCACTTTTATCTGTGTCGTCTTGCTGATTCGTCGAATTTGTTTTCAAATTGCCGTTTTGATTCTCATAGCTCGGTTCGTTTTTCGCGTCATCTAGAACGGAAAAATGGAAAAATGTATTGTTATAGAAATAGATATCGATAAAAGTGCTTTAGTAAATATTTATTAAAAAATTTATTTTTGAATAATATTATTACAATAATAAAAGATCTGGTATTTCTATCAATTGGAACGTGCCTTATTGGGTAGGTATATTTTTAACATTTCTCTCTCTTATTCAATAAATTAAAGTTGGTGTATTTTAAGAGATCTAATTTTGTTTTATCGACTATTAAATTTATAATACAAGTTAAAGAATTAAAAATATTTGACTGGTACAAGCCAATCTAATATTTATTTCAATCCAATGAAAAGCAGTTATATAAATTGTTTCTTTTAATCCCCTATTTTTATGAATTACTGCACTTCGTTTTTTGATTGTAGTTTGCGTTACATCGGGTGTAATACAAAAAGTTTCATTAGATCCAGCAAATAGTATTACAATTTCAGAACAAAAACACTCAATTCATTCCCAATCCCATCGATAAAATTCCCCATATCAGCATCTCAATGAGCATCCAATTTACTTAAAACGCTCGCTTGATCCGCCTCGAAAAAAACCTAGCGAAACTAAAAACAAACAAACAAAGCTCTTTCTCTCTCTCTCTCTCTCTCTCTCTCTGCACTTGCGATGCCAGCGATAATTGCGTGTATTCTAAACGCGTCGTGCCAAAAACTCGACTCGGGGACAAAGAGAGAGCGCGAGAAAGTGAGAGAGGTACAAGGTTGCCAAAAAAAGCGAGATATATAGGGTCGAGATATAAGCTCGTATAGAAAGAGAACGAGAGAGAGGCAGAGAGAGAAAGAGAAAGAGACAGATACACACGCGGGGTGTCCGAATCGCGGATGGCCACTGACGGTGTCAGTAGTCGAGTAGCTGCCGGGCTCTCGCCGCTTTAGACGTGGAAGCCCCCACCTACAATGGGCAAACATATGCGCGATGGCCTGTGCAAGCGCGACTGTAACGTTGCGCGCATATACGTGCAAATAGGTGTGTGCGAGTATGTGCGCGTGTGTGTGTTGGTGTGTGTACGCGGGATGTCGATGCTTTTGTGTGAGCGCGAACGATCTCCTACGCTTCTTTCTTCTCCTCTCTCTCTCTGTTTTTTTCGTCGATCGCACGGTAGGGGACTTGCCCACAGGGAAATACAAAAAAAAATGCTCGAAGTGTTGCGTGCGTGTGTATGAAGGCTTGCATGCATTAACGCACACGCGATCTGTGTGAGTGTGTGTGTGTGTGTAGTGTAGTGTTTGTTTGTACGTAGATACGTAGGTGTGTGTGTGTGTGCGTATGAGTATATGCGGGAGTACAATTTGAAGTGGAGCCAGGGCTTGCCATTGCGGTGGATTAATACGCGTAAAAGCTTAGGTGTAGAGGCGCGCGAGCAGCGAATTCGCGGTGTTTGTGTGCGTATGTGTGTGTGCGCGCGCGAAGCTTTACTTCGCGATTCCGCGGTAAGACGAGGAAAAGTTCATTTTATATAGAGGGAGTCTTGAGAGAATATGCATAGTTTTTCCCGCGTTTCCCACAGTTGAGTATTGTTGTCGCTTCGTGTACACGAGCGAGATTTCATTTGTTTATGCAGGTTTTTGTGCAGTTTTAATTGTTTTATTGCGAGACAAGCGCTTTGATGGGATATGCGAGCTTAAATGCCTGAATACCTAATCTGAGGCTATATATTTTAGAATATTAAATTGCAGCAGCTACTTCATGTCTAATGTATATGGGCGTTGTGGTTTCTGTTTAGCCGCAGTGTGGATGACACGCCGGATTAGTATTCTAGCGGAAATGTACAATAGAGGATTATAATACAATCTCCGTTGTAATTTTTTACTTAAATTTAATAACCGATATGTATAGTTGTTGAACAAAGTATTTTTGGTATCGACTTCATAATTGAGAAAATTTATGATAATTTATCGAAATTTCTCGATAATTCTTTTATTTATACCAAATTAGGTATATAAATAATAAATATTTTGATTTTAAATAATTTGATGAATCAAACTACTATATATAATCGTAGCTCGGAAAAAATACCTATTAAACAAATCATATTAAAAGGAATTTTCCATTTAGAAAGTATACTTTTATCAACTTTAAAAAAAAAATCAAAATTTTTGCTTAGCTTATTCTGAAACTTACAAGTATAACGACAACTTACATCCCTATCCTTTCGATTTCTCTAGTCGCCGCAACACCGCACGAACCAAAGAGTCCCGTCACAATACGTCAAAAGTATATACGTCCATCCAGCCACACTCACCCACCTCAATAGACTCAAATGCAGAAAAAAAAACTGTCCCAAAGTATTCCGCCGATCGCGTATCCTCGCGCGCACCGCACTGCACGCAGAGATATTTATCAGAAGCAAAAAAGCCCAAAGAGCGGGAGATAGTGAAATATATCCGCGGCGATCGCACCGGCCCGAGGCTCACTCACACACTGCAGACGTAGCAAGAGGAGAACGAGTGAACTCTCGTGTGATAGCCCGGAGAGTCTCTCCCATCATGTACTCTCGTGCGCGCAGTTGGGCCGCGCGTAAACATACACACGCGCGTGCGAAAGAGTGACAGAGATAGAGAGCGCAATTGTTGCGTCCGTGTGCGGTCTCTCTGTCCCCTCGTCTAACACACACACAGTTCGAGCTGCCAGTGTCGGACTTCCGAGACGGACTTCCTTCCGAGGTGCGCGCGCCCGCTAACACAATGCGCGCCTCTCCTCCTCCTCCTCCTCGCGTCAGCGCGCAATCACTGCCACTGTATAGGTATACGTGCATGATTTTATAGTTTTATGCGTGAGTCTCACGTACATGCGCGTAACCCCACCCAATTGGAAATGCGCCCGCCTGATTCTCGCCCAGGTGTGCTGTTATACTGCTGCTGTTGCTCCTACTACCATCTATTCATAATCGGTCGTATGGTATATACAAGTGTGTGAATTTAAATGCAAAGAGCGCGCGTGCTCGCGCCCACCTTTTTTCTATTATGTCATGTGGGCTGGTGTGTAGAGCTATGTAAGCGCGAGAGGGACGGATCGTCGGGTCTGTGATTGAATAATTAAATCACTGTTGAGGAGCGATTAGAGGTGTATCCGAATTCGCGGGCTCTTTTTATTTCCGACCGATATAGATATATTGTACGTGAGCTGGTGTCAGGAGCTGCTGCGAGTGGGAGCTTTGAGGATTTCGTTTGATTGGTGCGCACAGGGCCTGTCCGATGTGCTTCTAATTGATTTTCCGCAGAAACTGATTTGCTATACCTATTGGCGCACGAGCCGAGTGTGAGGAAAAGCTGTTTGCCGCGGAGGAATTATATTAAATATCGTCGAAGAATGTTGACTGATTGACGTTTTGTATAGCTTATTTACGTTTGATGCAGGAAGTACGAGAATATCCGATTTGTTGGTTATATTTGTCACGATCGAATACGAGGCAATAGAAAAACGCTTTATACTAGGTATATAATTGCTGTATGCTTAACAAACGCTTGAAAATTAAATATGTCCTTGTTTTTTTTTTGTTTTGCGATTGAGCTTTGACAATCTTTTTCGAAACTAAAAATGTAATTTAACCCTTAGTGGCAAACTCTCATTGAAACAACGTTAAAATGCACTTTAAATTTTGATCGAGTGCAGGCGAAATCGAATGAGAATCAGTTAGCCATGATTGGGCCACTCGCATGCACACACACACACACGTAGACGAGCCAATCGTAAAAGTAACAAAAACAAGGTTCCCACATGGGGACGCAGCGCGACGAGAAATTGCGTTAGCCACCGGGCGCTCAATTAGAAAATTGAAGTAGGCGCTCTCTCTCTCTCTCTCTCTCCCCCGTTATATAGATGCGACCGGTGCGGTCTGCAAGTGCACTTAAAACTTGTGTCCATCTAATTTATCAATTACCTTAATAACCGATCGTTAACCCCCTTATACGTCCCCCCCTCCTCCCACCCCCGTTCTCCCTACACATATTCGATCTCGAGCTCGTAAAATAAATCTGCACCGCGAGATTCTCCTCGTGTCTGCGGAGACGAAAGGAAAAAGAAGAAAATGCCACGACTGCGGCGCTTAAGCACGACAAGGGGTGAGTGACTCTCTAATTAGGTTGCGTCTCTCTCTCTCTCTCTCTCTCTCTCTCTCTCTCTCTCTCTTTCTCTTTCTCCCGAGAGAATGCGAACCCTATAATACTCTCGCTCGTGTGCGCAGCGGGAGCGCACGTCTCGCGCGTACTTTTGTCCCCGCGTGCTTCTTGACGCGCGCGTCTCTCGGCTTGGAGAATAAAAGAACGAACGACTGCGTGTATGTGTATGCGCTCGCGAGCTTGTACAGCTGTCTGCATCGATGTAGTCGAGTTACGGAAAGGAAGTTACTCGGATCGAATAGGTATTATTGTCTTCGTTCGGTTGTTTATCCGATTTGTTCGTGGATGATTCGTGATTACTGGATTCTCTGAGGGTTGAGATTGGTTTAGTGCGTCGTTCGACGAATAAATGAAAAATTTTAAACACCGTATTTCCAACGCCATAATTATCATTCATATATAATGAAAAGAAAAAGTTTAGTATCACTTAAACGAAATGAAGATAATGCAAGTATGAATTGAAAAGTCCACAAATAAATAAAGAATTCAATTAGAAGAATAAAAAAAAGGAGTTAACTTCCCTCCCACTTTATTTTCCCAACTATATATACCATCCCAGATTGACATCCACATATATACACCACATCGACATCTAAATAATCTCTAAGCTCGGCTCAGCTCTTCTATGACGCAATCGATTATTCAATCGAATGTTTTGCTCGCCATAAAACCGGTCGCATGGCACACACACATACGACCCATCCACTGCATATAACACCCTACCCGACCAAAACACCGTTTACAAACATCGACAGGCGGTGGCGTGTGTATACCCATACCATAAAATCACAGCGTTCACCGGTGCTCGAATCGACAATGCCCGTAATGGTACAAAAAAAAAACAAGAAGAAGCAGAAGAGACCCATGAAGAGAGAGAGAGAGAGAGAGAGAGGGTATCACGGAAATGTGGGCTCGGCTCAGTCGGCCCATGACACCGCGCCCATGCGACAGCGAGAGAGGCATTATAACGCGCGTCACACATACACACGTATACCTATATACGTATACAGCGAGAGGCAGTTTAATGCGCGCGCCTCGCGGATAGTCGCCGCGGCGTTTCTAGGCCGATGCATTGTAGGTGCAGTGTGCACAAACGGCATGCATAGGAGAGTAAGAGACAGCAGAGAGAGAGATAGAGAGAGATGCAGATGGTAAAGGGAGCTGAGCGAACGATGTGCATTGAGATTGGACGAGAGAGACAGAGAGAGAGAGACACGTTCCGAGAGTTGAAGCGTTTGAGCTGCGTGTGTTACGTGATTTACTGCCTTGATCAGAGTTTAGCGCCGTTCGCAGCTGAGATTGCGCTGCAGTTTGTGTCTTTGGTGCTGAATTTGAGGGGATATTTTCTTTTCAATTGGCGGATAGTTTTTAGAGGTTTCATGCTTAAAAGAGATTTATTAGGAACTTGTGATAAGTGAACGTGTTTTTGGATAAACCAATTATAAGATCGGTCACTTATTGGAACTGAAGAGTCACTATTTCTCAATTTCAATGGTTTTCATTAAATTAATCGATTTGCAGGTGTGTAGTTCAGCACCAATATGCACCAATCCCAGAACACTCAAATAACAAACAACTCCTTCTTCGTCTTTTAAGAATCA
Organism: Megastigmus stigmatizans; assembly: GCA_900490015.1. Lineage (NCBI taxonomy): Eukaryota > Metazoa > Arthropoda > Insecta > Hymenoptera > Megastigmidae > Megastigmus > Megastigmus stigmatizans. Next base: position 15,039 of record UELV01081665.1, read on the forward strand.
CTACCTCTTTTCCATAAATTCTTGGAGCAAATACATTAAGCAAAGACTTCTAAAACCAGCCAAATAAACCGTGACATCTATCTCACTTTCCAGAAACAACATCAATACGGTATAGCGAACGCACAGAGGGAAGCGACGGAGAAGAAAATCTCCGCAAGAAAGAAGAAGAAGCTAGGACAGCTTAAACGAGTTGCTCTGCATCACATAGACGACGACTTGTCCGCTTGCTGCATGGACGTATATACCTACATACACATCGCATGGCACACATTATATATACGCGCTCGGTGCGCGGCTGCCTCGCGGAAATCGATGCTATCTGTTCGACGCGGCCCATTGCGTGCAGCAGAAACCCCGCGACTATATACTATTGTACCGTGTGAGTGCGTATACGCGCTGCTGCTGCTGTCTATACGCATGCAGCGGTGCAGCGATGACGTTTGCGGTCCTAGAACCATTCCGCGATGCTTTGGTGGCTTATCTTTGATGACTGCACGACGGCATTGTGCTCGCGAGCGTGCAGCTTCTCTCTGTGCCACTGCGCGATTGGATTCGTGTGGATATATATAGGTACACATTGTGGCGTGGGAGAGATGTGACTTTTTTTTTGGTTGGAGATTTTGAGGTTTCGTGTGTCGTGTGCGATCCTAGATAGATGTTCATGAAAGGATTGGATTTTTAAATGGAGGAAATAATGATTTCAAATTATTAGAGATTATTCATTTTTTTTTTGCGAAAAAGTGATCCTAATTTAGAATAACTTATGAAATAAGCAGTAAAAAGAGTATAGTAGGTGATAATTATAAATTATAAAGAGATCTTTATTTTATTCTACGAATACCGTGTAACATTATTAACCTCCTAATGTTGGGTTGTTATCAATTGGCTCAATATGTGGCCCTGATGGTTGAGAAATTAAAAAATTTTTATTTTTTTGAAAAATCAATTCTAGGGAATTTATTAGGTTGCTAATTACGATTATGGTATTTGTTTTGATCGAAAACGGACAGGAGGATATGCATATTTGGCAGATTTGTATTTTTTTTAAATTTTTTATATATTTAACATGTAGCATAAAATTCATAATTTTACTTTTATAATTTATATATTTGAGTTGGATAGTTCTCCCAGTAATTGTTTTGATCAAAAATAGTTTTGGTCAAGTGTCTATTATAAATATAGAAAGATGGACATACAAATGTGCAAAATGATTAATGACACCAATTAAAATCATGCTGGTAGTCAGACGATTAATATTTAAATTATTTATTGCAAAATTCATTGATAATTTTACTTATTGAGTAACACATGTTCCAAATTTTGACAAGATAAACAAAAATAAAATATTGTTGAGGATGCGCTTTTTCAAAATCACGAAGAAAGTTCATAAATATTGTACAATATCAGTTCATTTGTTATGAAGCGCACGATACCAATCACACAGACAAAGTGGTAAGCCAACAAATTGGATTCGTGCGGACGGAATTTTGATTTTTCCTGAAAAAATAAAGATGACGAATTTTTCAACGTATGAATATTTTATAAAAATATAGGTGTACTAGTTTCAGCAATCCCGTATAGAAAGTCACGTACCAACAAATAAGACACAAAAAGCAAATTTGCGAAGATGCGATTTTTATTTTTGCTCGGGAAAAATGAAGCATATATTTCATGTATACGATAAGGTCTGTATCATTTCAGAGGAGACGTAACGAAGTAGTCCTTGCCGATTTTATGACGATCGATACAGTATAATTTTTACTTGATTGCGTAACAAACAAAGAAACGAATGTACAGTTAAATATGGGTAAGAATAGGAATGAGTTTTTTTCTGTATCATTAGTATAATCAATTCGAGCTATAGCGGGTTTCGGTTATAATTAGTTTACTAAATCGACCGAGTCAATTTCGGATTATTGAGAATGCAAGGGCATAATATTTAAGCATCTGCACTCTCGTAAAAAAAAGACAAAACCTAACTGTGGACTTCCTGAACTACACATATAATTATTTCATTGTTTTCGTTACTATTCAATTTCTTATATAATTTCCTAGCAATCATTTTTTAGAATTATCTAAAAAAAACAATTTTCCAACAATTTTCCAATAATTTTCCAACAAAATCTTTTCAAATATCATCACAAAAGAAAACTAAGAGTCTCAAAACAGTCGTTAGCTTCTTTTTTCGCGAGTCAAACTCAATTCACCAGCCAATTAAGATAATCTATAATCTTCTCGGGATTACTCTCAGTGCGAAACCTTTTTTCCGTCCAGAACATTTTGCACCTACACAGCGACGGAGAAAAAGAGCGACCAATGCCACACCCGCCATTAGTCCATATCTTCTCAACAACAAGCGTCGAATCAGCTAATTCGCTTCCCGATAAAAATCAAATATATATACACACACATGTATATATATAAAAGATAGTTGTCGTATAATAAAGTCCGCCGACTCATGTGCCGGAGGGGCTTATCGAGATCGGCCAACGAAACACACAAAGAGAGAGAGAGAAAGTGAGAAAGAGTGAGAGTGAGAGAGAGAGAGAGAGAGAGAGAGAGAGAGAGAGAGAGCCAACAGTTGCAAGCGGCTCGATAAAGGAACAATTTCCGGTTACTCGCGCGACAGAGAGAAGAGCTTGGAGTGAGAGGCAGAGTTGGTGGAGTAAGGGGGATCGTTATTTCCGGAACGGTATTACTCCGAGGAGGATGCGAGGCATATCGAATCATTCGCCAAGCGACGATTTAAACGCGGCGCGAGATCGACCGTTCACGCGTTACACGTGAATTAGAAACTTTGTGCTGCGCAGTGTCCATGGACTTTTGTATGCGTGACCAGAGTGACGCTGATATATCTTTGTTGTTCTCTCGTTCTTTTTCTTTTTTAGCGCGAGGAATTGGGGCGAATCTTATCGCTTATTTACAATTAACTTTTCGAGGATACCCAGATACCGATTTAGAATTTTGTTGCAATAATGAAGGATGTTGCGTTTACTCGGATAACTATGAATTTAATCAGTAGTAGTTTAATGCGTTGCTTTGACCTGCCATTTTACGTGAAAGATTTGGTGCAATTTTCGTATTCCATGACACGATTACATTGAATTGCCAATGGTTCAACAGTAATTTGCAAACAGATTAAATGATTTACTGCAGCGATTAATCTCAATATTTGAATAAAATTTAATAGTTTGAAGACATTTTTAAGGCCGAATTTAATCTAATATAAGCTTATATCAATCTGCCATTAGTGTTTATTATTTAATGTAAATGTGAATGTATTGCCGAAATTTCAGAGATCTAAAACTAATGTGTTGTTAGTTTATGATTGAACTGTTAATATATGATTGGATAATAAATATAAACAATTTTCATATGAATGCTTTATTTATTTTAAAATAATTGCACTTAATAATAATACAAGAGATTACTAAATTGCATTTATATACCATAGCAAACATTATTTGTTCATTTAATAAAACATAAAATGGATTGTAAATTGTATTGCTTTATCTGTCTACAATATACTTTATTATTTTAAATCTAATCTGCATTAACAGTAAAATCACAAACTAAATGCTATTTTATATTTACTATATAATATTAGTACAGAAATATATTTTTGTTCTTACTTAACAGTTACCTAAAACGTGCTCAATTATGCGATGAAAACTAATTAATTACACTGCAACTAATATTGTTTTAAAAATATAATATATCATATTTAAATCTGTTGATTATATTAGAGTTTTAGCATATAAGTGACTTTTCTTTCCAACAAAACTACTGTCTAAACACAAAGCCGAAATTTACTTATTTTATGTAATAAACAATAATCTAATTTAAATATTAGATGTCTACCATGTGCACATTCTATATTGAACTTCATTTCAAATACATTCCAAACGAATATATTCATGGATACTCATAAAATTCATAATTCGTGGTAAAGAAAAAATCCCCTATATAGTCATCTTTCCAAAATTGCGAAGCACCAGCTCCCTGGATCTGGGCATACCGATCGTGTCCTCGACGTCCCTCTCGACCTCGTCTGCCTTGCCGATCTTGAGCACCAGCGCCTTGTCCTCCACCGTCTTGTCCTTCAGGTAAGTCGTCCTCCGTTCGACGTAAAAGTCCTCGACTTTCGTCATCGGATCAACGGTGAGCTTGATCTCCGTTTCCTGCTCCGCCCTTCCGTCGTCCTTGAGATCGATCTGCCTCTCGCCGGTGACGTCGACTCGCAACTCCTTCTCCGCACCCTCGACCTTGAAGCGCACCTTCTTATCTTCGTTCTTGCTCTTCTTCAGAATCAAACTGCCGGGATCTCGTTCGTTCAGCAAATCGATGACCGTCTGCTCGATTCTCAATCGTTCCTTCAGAAAATCCTCGAGCATCGTCTTCCGGGCAAATTTAGAGATCGGTATCGCGTTGTCTTCGGTTTCGTTGTAGCTGTTCTTTCTGTAGATAGCCGAGTCGGATCTCGAGGGTGCCGGAGAAGGTTCCTCCAAAGCTACCGTGTTCATGCGTCTAAAGTCCAAGGTATTGAGTTTGTTTTTAAAGTTCTGGTGACTTTCCAGACTGTCGTCACCACTGAAACTCGCCGGTGGATCGATCACGAACTCTTGATGATGGTAATGTTGATGGTGATGATGGTGGTGGTGGTGTTTGGCTTCGGGGGAACTCGCGCGTTCCTCGTACAGCCGAATCAGACGCTGCGTTCGCGTGGGTGGTCGATGTTGCGGACGACGTCGCGGTGGTGGCTCGATGACGCGGACGGTTTTGCGAATGTTTTTCTTGGGTGACGGATGCTTCGGCTTTTTGGATTGGCGACGACCAGGCCATGATGTCAAAGCTCTTAATAAGGCCGGAAATCGCTTTTTACTAGTCGAGGGGTGGCTACTGGATTTGTCGGGGTTACGAGGGTGGAGGACCTTGGGTATAGGTCGTTTTGTCACTACGAGGGGATTCGTTATTTCTTGGATGGGTTGGTTGCCGGGGCGGTTACTGGACTCGACGGAGAAGCACCGAGAACACCCGAGAAACTTCATCTTTCTAACGTGCCGCAAATTGATTGGCTGGTTGCAATGGGCTTTTTAATATTTATTCAATTTATACGCAGCTGATAGTTTAGAACAGTTTATCAACGTTTGAAACAATCTTTTATAGCATAATTTGTTGTTGATTTAAAAAGTTATTGTTTTTGAATATCATAAGTAAATTTGTGATGTATATTTTTTTACATATTTTTTAACACTTTGGTAATATGCATTACAGTGTTATTATTATACATTTATCACTTTTACGCGTGCTTATACTTTGATACATGTTTTGTACAATAATTTTTAACAGCACAATAACAATATGAAAAGTGTTCACTAGTTGTTATAAATTTTCAAATATATAAATTTTCAAAACTGTTAAAAACAGTAGTTGGCCTGGTATTTCGATTACACTCGCTGAGTTTCCAAACAAATGTTTCCCTTGCACTTTGATATTCAATCATTTACATCTAAGCAAACAATCAAATCAACGGGAACAGCTCCAGAACACAGTCTCACACAGCATCATCGTCCAACAACGAGCGTCACATCGATCTCGAACAAAAGCAGTAGAAGAACAACAATTGTCCACACTAACACAATGAAAAACCGCAAAAAAATAAACCGTCCGATCGTCAATCGAGCTTGAAGTCCCGCGCCTCTTTTACATCATACGTTTTAGCATCGATATCGCGCACATCGTCTTATCCAGGAAGACGATGCCACGAAACTCGTCGACGCATCGTCCTCGAAAGTACGTCGTCTTCGCGAAGGTGTCACGCCGAGTACTGATCGTCTCGACCAAAAGGGAGAGAGCGACTTCCACTTCTCGTCTCTCTCTCTCGCTCTTTCTCCCTCTCTCTCTCTCTCTCTCTCTCTCTCTTACTCGAGTCAGAAGGAAAGCGAGGGCTTTTAAGTGGCTAGGGTGCGCCTTCGAGACTAACTTCCTGACTAAACCAAGTCATGCGAGCAAGACGAAGACGCCGAGTGTGTGTACATCTGTGTGCGAATGGGACACACGTGGGCAGGTGCACGTGTGTGTATGTGTGTGCGTGAAAAAAAGGTGGGAAGTAGGGAGGTAGGTACTGCTGTGTACTGCCTCTCGTTTCTTCTTTAACGGTCGCCTCTCTTGGGTCGCCTTTTTTTTTATTATTCTCGTGCTTTTGTTCGCTGCGCGCGCCGAGCAGATGTCAAGGGAATTGCTTTTATTGGGCGTATACCGAGTCGAGAGCGAACTATTAACGTGGATTTAATTCGACCGGCGATTAAGGATATAGACGACGATTTCTCGAAGGGGGCAATTGACGATGGGCGCTCCCATTTTCGGAGGGAAAAAGACACGAACGCTTGATTTATGTGTATGTGTGTGTATAGATTGGTAGGAAGGACGCGAAGACTCGCGCGTGAATTCGACTTTGAGTGGGTGTGGATCGACTGAGGCTCGATGATCATGGCTAAACTATTATATAGAGACAACGAGCTGGGAAAGGAGTGGATGTGTGGTAAAGAATGTGGTGAAGATATGTCGGGTAAACAGAAGAGCTGTGCCTTGCAATTTGTCTAATTAAGGGTATTTCTTTTTTATAAGAACATACTCTAAATCATTCCTACTGATGTTTCGCGTACCAATTTCTGTTTAAATATAAATATATCATTTTATGAAATAATGGATATAGTATCAAAATCAATATTCATTGTTATTTATATCAATGAAATAACTAGTTCACTGATATCATGTAACGATTAATGTGTTTCTTTTTCAAGGCCTATTTTAAACGATTGAAATTCACCGAAGCGTGAAAAAATAGTTCGTTTTCAAATGAAAAATTGTATATAAATCGGTGAAGCAAAGTAAACTATTTTTGCATTGATTAAATAAACCGTAAAAATGTTACACCAAAATAAAAAACATAAATAGAGTTTTATTGAAAAAATAGAAAGAATTTGTATATCTATAAAATAAATTGATTACAAACCCGCTAGAGATAGGTATATCAATTAAAAAAATACTTTGATACAATCAATTATTTTCAAAACTTTTATATTTTATATTTTTTTGAGTACTTGAATCTAAAAACTAATACAAAAATTTACTTGTAATCATTAGTTATAGTTGGAAGATCATTTTGCACACAGTTTATACTTTCTCAAATATTAGCCAAATTCTCGTACGAAATAATTCATTATCCAAATTGCGCGCGACATCGAAACCAAATACTCCCACCGCAAATTCTTCGATCCAACCGTCCTCGCCTCACATTTTTCCCATTACAATAGTCGACAAATAGGAAATTCGCTTTTTTAATGCTCTTACGGTCGAACGCCCGTCTGTACAACGAACGTCGCATCCGCATTTTGCCAGTGTCGTCGTCGTATACTTCTACACACGAATATGTATATGTATACTGCACACGTGCAGTCGCAGCAAGGAGTCAGCGCAGCGTGACGCTACCGCGTAAGATATTGCCTGCAAGCGGGAAGGGAGAGACGAAGGAACGAGAGGGAGAAGCCACCTTATGGGATCGTCTCCGTTCTCTCGTTATGTATTTTGTATTTCCTGAATCGACAATCGCCGCCACCGCCGCTGCTGCTTCCCTCTCTGTGAAATAAGGCGAGAGAAAACGACCGAGACACCGCGCGTGGAATCAGGAAAAGCTTCGGATTGCTGCTGCTGCTAACCTAAATATTCCATTAGCAGGATTGGATTGGATGGGATTCCGCGGTACGGATTTTGTCGTCCCTTCCAAGACTTGAGATTTCCTCTCTCTCTCTCTCTCTCTCTCTCTCTCTCTCCCTCTCTTGCTCTCTCTCTCTCTCTCCCTCTCTCTCTATTTCTCCTGTTTTTCTCGCTTTGCTCCGCGCGACTTTTTCTAATGCTTCCTCACTCACGGGCTGCTTAGATGGGAGTTTCTTTAGACTTATTTGCATGCATTGCGCGGATTCCTGAACGTTTTTAAGTAGCTCCGGGGCGCGATTCACTGGATCTCTATCCTGGTTTAAAAAAGGGTGAAATACGAGGTAGTATAAGATAGTCATGGAACTCTGACCTACATAAGATCCTCGGGGGCTGGCACTATAGGAGAAAATGCTCGGAAGAAAGTTCCTGTTGTGCAGCTATACAACTTTTAAATCTGAATAAGAGAGCGCGTTCGTTACTTCAAGTTCAACGTGCTTTACATTAAACTCTAACATATGGATGGACTTTGGCAAGATGTTAATGCAGAGTGTTAAAATTTTATGTACAAAGCATTTGAAAAACTTTGGGTGACTACTTTTTAATGGACACATCATACTTTTCTTGTCTTTTTTTTTTCTTTTATGTTATCCTTATGTTATAGAATGCTCATTACATCGGGATGTTCTAAATATACGAACTGCGTAAATCTAATCAAATGTATACTACTATACAGCTACTACTATGAAATATTTTTGGCTGTTTTTTATTGTTTATCGTTTTTAAATGTTTGCACTATCTTAAATAAAATAAACTAGGTTACATTTACAATTAATTAATGGTTTTGGCATTCAATTATGATAAAGTTTAGTTCTTTCTCGCTCTAAGAGAAAAACGCGTTCAATGCCTTCCGTTCAATTCAGAAGTAATTAAAGAGAACAAAGATCTATTTTCTAAGAAGTTTTTGTCTTAATGGGAGCGTTTTTTATAAGTGACTGAAATTAGACGCTTACGTAAACAACAATACAAAATTGTAGACAATAGAAAAGCTATATATATTTTTAGGTGCATCTGTAAACGGTATATAAATGTAAACAATGGAAATGTATGGCATTAGAAGAGGATAAATATAAATATAAACAGAAAAATACTCTTTGTACTTGCGCTTTTGTAATGCTATGTACATTTCTATTGTTTTGACTTTTTAAATTTTTCTAAAAATACGTAATATTGAAGTTGTACATATAATTTTATAGTAAATAATACAATATTATAAGAACGATGAAATTTGAAGTGAAGGGAATAAAATAAAATACGAGGATTTAAAAATCGAGCAAGTCTTGCAATATCGAGAAAATCTACGGCTTCTGTATTATTCGACCTGTCCGACGAGGGAAATTTACTCGAAGAAATTCAATTAAAGAGGAGTTAAGTTTGCGAAGCGTTAGAAAATTATCGTTACCACTGAGACGTGATACTACCCGAACTCTGCATAGATTGTCGATGTGCACTTACCAGTTCCGTTCTTTTTCGTTTCCGTAGAGATTATCTGCGTATTCGTTGTCGTTGTCTTTGTCGTAGTTTCTATAAAAAAAAGGTAAACGAAAATTGTTTGAGATTTTATTTTATCAAGTGCGTCGCAATTGTGTTTTGAATATAATGATTTTCCTTACTTTTGATGGTTTCGATTGAGGTGTTCTCCTGAAGGCTGCTTTTATAAATTCTCCTCTTTGGCGAACCGTTTTCTCTGAAAAAGTAATTATTAAAACGAAATATCAAATTTTCATTGTGCCCTTTTATCTCTTATTACATATTATTAAAATCGATAAATTTAATTTCCGAAAGCATTCGCAAAAAAGAGTTTTTAAAAGTTCTCTTTTTGAAATTCGTCGATAATATAAAATTTTCATTAAATTGTAAACTCGCAAATTGTAAATAGAAAACTTTACTCGAAGAGAATTAATCACTAAACTTGTTTATCGCTCTCGAAATATATATTTATTCTCGATTTATATATCGACATACGATATAAATTTCCTTTTTATCATGTAAAACTTGAATAAGCAAGAACAATAAGTAGCATGAGCTTTTATAAAAGAAAATTCTAAAGTATCTGCATAAAAAAATTCTAGCCTAGCATGAAATTCTCGATAAACATTATCCTCGGTCACGGATAAAATCCATCCCATAATAATTCTGCATTTAAAACTAACCTGAATAATCAAAGACTGTGCCCTAAACGCTATTTTCTAATTACTATGTAACGAAAGCGCTTCTTTTCATTAAGCCTCTCTCGCAACTTGGCCGTAGTCTAAAAAAGAAATCAACTATTCCGACAAATAGCATAGCTTCCGGCCTCGATATATCCATTACGAAATATCGAGAGCACACAGACAGCTACGCTGCACGCACCGCGCTTTAGTAACGCTCACTTAGACACGTCATTCGATTAGCGCGTAGAGCGGCAACAAAGAAAAAAAACCCAGCTATATAGCCCACATATAATTGCCATTATAAGAAGAAAAGCCTCCCTCCAACCCACCGGGGCGCAATCCAGAAAAGTAGAAAAATAATCGCGCGAGAGAGTCGCGTCGATTCAAAAAGGAGCGCGAAAGCGTTTTGTCACGCACGTCCGGAGAGCGAGGCGACGTCCATGCGGCACGATGTTATGTATAAGTATACATGCAGCAGCGCAGCCGGATCGGCGAACCGTCACGAACACTCGATGCCTCTGTATATCGTTACGCGTACATCGCGGGAGCTTTTTCGTGTGTTATACATCAGTGAGAGAGTAGAAATCGCGGTAGATGGTATAGGCGGATAGATAAAGGGAAAAAGAGGAGAAAAGGAGGAGGAATGAATGCGAGCGAGCGCGAGTGTGTAGACCGCGATAGAGAGAGAGAGAGAGAGAGAGAGAGAGAGGGAGAAAGAGAGGAGCGAGGGACAATTGATCCGGTCTGGCGGAAAATGTGTTTGTATAATACGCGAAGCGCGCGAGTTTCGGGCGCACCCTATCTCTCTCTCTCTCTCTCTCTCTCTCTTTCTCCCACGTGACGTCACGGCCGACTACGTGACCCCGCTCTCCATAGGCCGTCAGCTCCCTATATATATACCCGCCACCGCGCCATCGCGCCTCCACACGTATTTCCGTTTTTAACAACGTAATCCTGCATCAGGCGAGTCAGGCGACCTACGCTACTGCTGCTGCTGCTGCTGCTGCTGCCTCTTCTCTCTAATTTTGCCTCTATCTTCCTTCTTTTTTTTCGCGCGCTCGTTTCGTTAATCGCGGAATTCACGCCCGCCCATTTTCGCTACTGTCCCCGTATTTGCGTGCATTAGCCTTTGTTTTTTGTTTTTCGATGCCAGCGAGTGGAAAATTCGATGCTTTCCGAATCGCGCCACGATTTACGATCATTCATCAGAGAAATATATGCTTTTACGTTAATTGTCAAAAGTATTGTTTGTATTATGCTTACGGAAACGGGCATCGTATTGAAATTTTTCGAGTTCGACCCGTAATTCTTCGTAAACAGTAATTAGCGCACTTTTGTTCACTTTATAATTATTTAATATAGCGAGTTTCTGTTTTACGTTACTATATGCATACACAAGCTGCATTGTTAGATTACCTTGTTAATCATATATGATTTCACGTTATTTTTTAAGTTAGTTAGCTTTTACATAATTTGGAACTTCCTTTGAAACCACGTTTCAATGAAACAAAAAGTGCACGTTATCTAACAAAAATTAAAATCAAAACTTTGGATGAAAAGTTTACTGCCATGAAATTAAATTCCATTAATGATATAGTAATTGAAAATAAATGATCATATTTCTTGTATGCAAAAAGGAAATATACATAAATAATATAAAAAATTGTGCAATCACATAAGTTTAACTCATCAGTTAGTTGACATAATTCGGCTGTTTATAACACGAGAATTATTGCAACTGATACTAAAACTAACTATAATAAAAAGCTGATACTGTCTAAAGCTGTCAAAATCAGAACATGATCATTACATAATAACATTAGTGTATTCTATGTAATCTCTTTAGCTCTTTGCGCGCAGCCAATCTGATGTTCGCTTCAAATCGTGATAAGCCACGCTGGAATCGAAACTGAATTTAAATATGTTAATGTGACACATAGATACACCAGCTATAACTTTATTCATCTGTAAATCTTATCGTTAGATTACACAAGTAGATTTTCTCGTGTAACTAGTTGCCGCCGCTTCTTTTAAATTCGTTTCGATGAATCATACGGATACATGATAATCATTTAGATTGAAAATTACACTTGGAAATGACAGTTTTACTCATACAACTTTAAATAATTATTATAGCGATCCTTTTGTAAGCTTCCTTCATTTTTGTACAAAAACCAAATTCGATTCAACTTTTCATTTCTCACTTTACCTCGCGGATATTTCAGAAAAAAAAAAGATTTTAATCAATCAATCACACGATAATTCATTGTATACTATATAAACTTAAAAAAAATTCCAAAATTTCAAAAGATTCTTTGTCGAACACTCACTGATTCAGTCCCAATTTGAGATGATCGCCGGCGTTTCTCAGCAGGGCGTGTGCCTCGCCGTTCGTCAGTTCACGCGTACTCCTGCCGTTGATGCTGCTAATCAAGTCGCCCTCTCTGACTCCCTGCTGGGCGGCTTTGCTTCCTGGGTTCACCTAAAAATACAGCACCAGCCGACAAAAGGCGCACGTTATTAGAGGCTCTCTTTCGCAACGACATCGTATTATATTGCGTCGCAGCGACGTCAGACGGAATTAACGTTTATTTAGGCGCTAAGCGCGCGATCCGTTTCACGAGTCATTTACTTTCTTAATTCGTACGATCTGCGCGCGCCATCATGGAGTTCGAGGAGAAGGTTCATTGAGGTAAAATTTTGGATCCATGATTTTTAAGATATTGTTTGGGCTGGAGTGATTTGTGTGGGGGGAACTGTGGAGTTATTGTGTGACGAGATGATGTGAGTTCATTGATATTGTCTTGGACAAAAAGGAAATTAGATATGGGTCAGTGGATTATTTATGGGACCAGGATGAAACTTAACCCATTAACGACCAAGACCCCGAATTTTCAACAACTTTTTCAAGGCCTTTTTTCAACTAAAAAAAAGGTTTGAAAAAATTTGAAAATGATCATATCCGACGTATTTGGAGCTGTTCTTTCGAATGGTGATACCGATTTTTTGTTAAAATACTCCTGTAAAAAAATATAGCGTGTTTTTCAAGAATAAAAGTTAAAAAATTTGGAAATTTTCAACTTTATGAATTTTTTTCATAAGGAAAATGCAATGACAATAATTCAAAATACTGCAAAAAAGTGCAATCGATGTTTAAATATTATGGGAAA
>UELV01081665.1:28154-61064 GCA_900490015.1 Megastigmus stigmatizans
TTTTCATGATTCTAAAATATTTTTAACATTTCTAAATTTTTTATATAATAGTTGAAAATTTCTAAATTTTTTCCTTTTTTTTCGTGAAAAACACGCCATAATTTTTTTCAAGAATGTTTTAGCAAAAAATAAGTCTCACCATTCTAAAGAACAGGTCAAAATACGCCGGATAAGATCTTTCCGAAATTTTTTAAAACCCTTTTTTTAGTTGTAAAAGAGCCCTCTAAGAAGTTGTCTGAAAAATTGCTTATTAAATTTTGAGGTTTTGGGATTTTGCGAAATACGGCCATTTTGAAGAGGCTAAAAATATTTTAGAATCATGAAAAAAATTTTCTCATAATATTTGAACATCGATTGCACTTTTTTTGCAGTATTTTGAATTATTGTCATTACATTTTCCTAATGAAAAAAAATTCATAAAGTTGAAAATTTCCAAATTTTTTAACTTTTTTTCGTGAAAAGCACGCCATATTTTTTGCAGGAGTATTTTAACAAAAAATCGGTATCACCATTCGAAAGATCAGCTCAAAATACGTCGGATATGATCTTTTTCAAATTTTTTCAAACCTTTTTTTTAGTTGAAAAAAGCCTTGAAAAAGATGTTGAAAATTTGAGGTCTTGATCGTTAATGGGTTAAAATATTCTGGGTATAGATATAGAACAGCATATTTTTATCGCATAAACTTTGGCGGAAGAACCTTGAATTAAAATGGTCTATTTATATGACTCTTTAATGCAACCAAATTGATTTCCTGACTTTCTTAAGGAAATAAAATCCTTTGCACCGTTTTTTCAGTTTTTGTAACGTTTATTACTACTGCTATATTTCATTATACAGACTGTTAAGCGTAAAAATCATAATCATAATTTGCTTTATTAAAATCTCATTTATCCTTCCTGTCGAAAATAAAAAGCTGTGATTATAAAAAATAGGAGGGTCACATTACGACACGTAACAAGATAGGATATCATTCCGCGAGCGAGCTCCCAACGACTTCCCCAACAAATATTTTTAAATGCAGTCAGATAACGAAGGGCTTAAAATCCACGCCGCATCTTATAACATAAAAAAAAGAGAGTAGAGAAGAAGAGAAAAGAAAAGAGCGGCGAACGACGTACGTCGTTACATCTGGAGCTCGTTAAATCGCAGGCGTGGTGCCCAGTATAGTAGCGGAGCGAGGGAGAGGCGATAGTCGGAGGCCGCAAATGAAATGACTGATTAGACGCGAGCATCGTAAAATCACGATGACCAGGTGTCGTGCGGCGCGTCCCGTATATATACGTCTCTCTGTGTGCAATATAAGCGGCCGTATATACCAGTATACTCGCTTCTCTCGGACCGCCCCGCCCAAATGTCCTAACCGCGTGCAGCTGCGCGCGTCGGGTTGCCTCGCCAGCAGGCGCTCCTACCACAAACTCTCTCACTCTCTCTCTCTCTCTCTCTCTCTCTCTCTCTCTCTCTCTCCCATCGCACCGTTTCGACTCTTTCGAAGTGAAATTACCCGATTTTAATTAGGAAAAAGGAAATTTGCGTGTGCGCGGCTTCGGTGGAGCTGCGGGAAAATCCGGTAGGGGAGAAATTTTTTTTCCGCCCTCCATGCATGATTCAGAGGCAATTGTTCCGTGCGGGTCCAACGACTGAATGAAAATCGGTTTGCTGATTGCCCCTGAATTATATAGTGCGCGACGAAAAAAAGCTGTTTCGCGAGATCGAGCCAGCTGTTAGGTCGATTATTTTTCAGTTCCCTCACAGTTCAGCGTTTAGTATAGTGGGAGATGGAAGGATTGATGGCGAATGAAATTTTTATGATTGAATTAGAGATTTTAGTGCGTATTCGTATTTGGGTCACACTGTGCAGTGTTTCATTGATGGACATTAAAGACGTATTAAATCAAACAGTTGCATAAAAGTCTTTCTGTTTTATTCATGAATATATAGTCGATGAAGCTAAAAAAATTTTCGAATATCATATTTCTAAATGCTATAAGTCCTGCGAATTTTATAATATTTAAAATATTGAAGGAAAAAGTGCGTTTACTTATAATTTATTGTATATTCTACAGTATGTTGAACAAATAAAAGATCAGGCCTTGAAAAGTGATTTATTTTTAAATAAGCTTTATCAATCCTCTTTACGATTTTCAGCTTTAATCGAATATAATTTTGAAACCACTTATGGAAGAAAGTTCAGCAACCTCTTAAATGAAAACTACATCACTGTTAGTCTTCAATTTGGGTGGTTTCAAACTTTCCTCGGATGACTGGGTTTTAATATCGTGTAATAAAATGCATTAAAAATTATGAATTTTATATACCGAGTTTAACCCAGTCTTGTGATAATGAAAATTAATCTATAGCAAACTTCATATAATAAAATGAATAAAAAGCTTTCGTTACATTAAAGTTCTATTTTAATTTCATCATCATTCTAAATGAGGTAGCATATATGATATTTTGAATCTAACCTATTTAAATTCGGTTCAACAAATTTCAATAATCAAAAAGGCTTTTTACTCTTTAAAGGATTTCGAACAATCGATCGGTACAAAAGAAAAAAGTTCATCAAGAATCCAAAAGCTTATTGTACACAATTTACACGGTCATTTCAACAAGAGCAATAAAAGTATATATAAAGAGTGCAAAGAAAGCCAGAATTACAAGCGCGCAACGCAATTATAGTCGCCGGTGGAAAATTCTCGCATTAGACTTAATTTCCTCTCACCGTGTAAGTCAGGCAAGTGTTGGTGGCGGCGTTGCAGTTGCGCCGCCGCTGGGCCGGCGAGCAGAACTTGAGCATGCCGATCACGCGCCCTTATAACCACGCTCGACCAGAGAGAAAGAGAGAAGAGAGAGAGAAATGTCGAGGAAGGGTTGGACTCGGCTCGTGTGTGTGGAGTCGCGCCACGAGGAACGGTTAACCACACCTGCACGACTCTGCGAAACTCGCCTTCCTTTTCTCCCTCTCTCCACGTCCCTTCCTCTTTATCCTTTTCTTTTTTAAGATTTGGGAGCGTCGATCGCGGGAGCTTTTAGCGGCCACTCCAACCAACAGCAGTCGCGCTCTACTTTTATACCGCGTGCGCCTCGATAAACTGCCCGTCACTCTCTCTCTCTCCCTTTAATGCGGTATACCTTAATTTTAACCTCGTATTTATTTTATTTGAGGCAAAAATCCTTTTTATTGATTTTAAAAACTTGAGTACGGAGAAATTCAAATTTTAATGGTGTACGCGATCGTACGAAGCACACTTTTGAGAGGAAATCCTTCTGTTTACGAAGCGAACAGCACGCGGCAAGTTTATACCTCGTGTATATACCTGGTGAAAAGTTATTTCGCTGCCCCCTGCAAGTTTTTGGAATTTATCGTTCTTGAAAGTTTTCCCTGCTACCGCTGATGGGCCGAGCTTATAGTCCGTACTAATTAAGAAGGCTGGAAAAGAATGTTGAAGTTTGCGGAGAGGGGATTATTTTTCTTTTTCTCTCTTTTTTTATTAGTCTCCCACTTTTTAACGCCGGAAGAATGCGCGAGTTCTTTAGAGTTAAGTAATTTTTATACCAAGTTGTTATTTACAAGTTTTTAAAGTCACATATAAAGTATAACTCTTTTAAAGTTTAAATAATTTTTTTAACCAATATTACATTTTCTTTATAAGTTTAGGATAATTTCGTTGTTTTCCCAATGATCGAGTCGTATTTTACTTATCAAATTTCCTATTTTCGAAGCTTATAGAAAACTAAACTTTTTTTAATTAACGCGAAATACTTATAAAACTATTTCTGCTCCACCCAATACAACTGTTGTTTATCAATGTATTGTTTCGCTTCCATATCAGCCTATACGGTAACCAAAAACATATAACACGACACACGATCCTAACGATAATACCCTAAGACATTGCCCAGTATTATCATTCATTATACAAATATTCCGAGCGCGCGCGCGCGTGACTATCGAAGAGTCAACATCCGGCGAGTGCGCGCAAAAGCAAAAGCGCGCGCTGCTGCTGCTGCTCTCGGCATATAAGCCCGCGTCGCGAGTGAGACTGACATCGGCAGCACACAGGGGCGGGGGTGTCTATGTGATGGCAGTAGTGCCTCCAGGTGCGCGCGCGCGTGAGAGAGAGAGAGAGAACCAGCCTCGAGAGCTGCTGCTAGTGCCTATAGGTGCGCAAGTCCTGACCTCTTCTTCTTCCTTTTCTCTCTCTCTCTCTCTCTCTCGCTCTCTCTCTCTCTCTCGCTCTTTCTTTCTTTCTGCTGATGTCATGCGAAAAGCTGCGGATAGCTAAAGGTACTCGGGCCGGCTTTGTACGCGAAATTAAAGGATCTTGCACGCTAGATGATTTCTGGCGGCTAATCGGCGACCTTTGAGATTTATTCGAAAACTGTTTTTGGTGCAGGGTGACGAGGGAATTTGGGTGTTGATGTAGGAATTATATGCTTTATATATACGTTTAAAAAAATGTGAGATAGATCATAGAAAATTTTTTTTGGGACAATTTCTTTATAAAAATCGCGAGGAATTAAGATTTGGAGACATTCGTTATCTTTTTAGTAGATTGGTGTCGTTAGAGCCCAGATAATTCATAATAGGTAAAATAGGATTAAGATGTAATTTTAAAAAAAAAATGTTAAATTTTCTAACATTGTATTTACTAAACTTAATTATAATAAATTTCAAAAAAATTTAACGGGACATTTATTCTAAGTTTTGTGGGTCTTGCTATAAAAAGACTAATCTTTTTAAAGACAATTTCTCTAGCCGTATGAGCGTGTAAAAGAAAGCACATCGTAAACCCTATTTCTTTTTAAAGGACAATGTTTATTTTTCTCACAGTGAATTATTGTTAGTAAAAACTGAAAATTCATTTAATTTAATATAACTTTGTACGGTGCAGTCTTCTTAGTTAACGAATACATCTTGCAGGTGCAAACATACAGTCGAAGTAAAAATTTTACCGGAGATTCATAAATTTTATAGCGATAAATTGTTGTTTATGTTAGAATGAATAGTCGAACAATAATCTATGTGGCTATTCTTTCTTTATACGGTGAATTTATGGAGCGTAAATTCAGTATCCGAATGGAGCGTAAAAATTTACTCTATGTTTGAGTGGTTGCAGTTCCGCACCGTATCCTGCAAAATTTCGTTATATATATATAGGTATATATAGACGCCGAAAGCTCGCCGTCATCAATTCGAGGGATATTATTATATTGGAAAAGGATTATTCTATTTAAACTTGCTTAAACGATGAAAAATGCTTATTTTAAATTCATATGAAATCGTTTAATTGAATCGTGCCCAGTCAAAACGTATTTTATCTATTTTCTTTAGTCGCACATTCAGATGCAATTTTTTTAGTCTAATGTATTTATATATTATTAATAAATAATAATAAAGCCAATCAAAGAACTGATATATCAAAGGAAACATATATATTTTATTGTATACGATCGCTTTTAAACATTTAAAAAATAGAATGACCAAAATAGCGTCCGACCAGATATCGGCGAATGACCGCAAACCAAAAAATCGTCCGAAGAACCGCCTTTTATGGCTCGAGTAAAAAGACTAATAAAATGTAGTGCTTTTTTATGAACTCAAAAGGACATATTTTAAGCTGCTACAAGATTTTTAAATTTGAGCTTCATACCCAGCCATCTCAACCAATCGGTTTATTTTGAAAAATGCACGCAACCAAAATCATAAAAACCGAAAGCACGTTCAAAAGCATTTATTCATATAAGTGCATAGACGAGTATGGAATTCACAATAAGTCCTACGAAAAAAGTCGCTGCAATTTAAAAGTTAAAACCTGCAGCAGAAGTAAATCCAAAATTGAAAACTCCAAAACTTTAAAAGCGAGATTGACTATTATTATTATTATATATATACGCAAAGAAGTATAAAGCGAACGGTGTATCCTTTTACAAAAAAAAAGCTCTACTTTGTTTCAATTTCAATTGGCTCGCAATTTAATTACAAAAAAGGAGCCACCCAGCCAAATCCGATAAAAGAAACGAAGAGTGCCATTAGATCCATTAACGTAGTACACGTACACTATATATCCATTCCACTGCGCCTCTATATACTTCGAAGACGATCGATCCAATGCTCGACTAGAAGCTAATACCAACTCCCGCTTAAACTATATCACGGGGCTAAAAGGAAGTACTTTACCGGCCCTGTCCTTTTCCTCACTCATTCCCTTTCTCTCTGTCCTTTGTTTTTCCTCTTGTGTGCAATTTCGCCTCTACGGTACACACACACACACACACACATACACACACACACACACACGCGTCACAAAGGCGAGCGAGCGACGAAATTGCGATCGGAAAATCTAAAATTCGCAGATGGGGTAATCGAGCGTGAGCTTTTGGGGGCTTTCTTTTTGCAACCGAGGGAGAAAAAGGGTCGGACAGGTAGGAATCATATTTTGTCGACCGGGTAGTCGTGGGGGAGGAGAGAGATGAAGACGCCTCGAGGTTAGGAAGGGCAGAGAGGGTGGTAAGCCTTTTCATCGAGGCAACATGAAAAATGAGAGTCGCGCGCGGCCGACGCACGGGGCCAAATGATCCGACACTTCCAGGACTTGAATCGGATAATTTATGTCTTTTCTCACTATTTGAGGAAAATGTGGATTTCGGGTGTCGAGCGATTACAATGCATATTTTATTCATTCGGACTTTTACGTTTAATGCAGTATTTTGGTTGCTCATTATGCTTACCCGGAAAACGTATACATTATAAATAAAAACTCGCTTAATAGTATAGTAATAAAGACTTGTAGTTTTGAAACATTCAGTGATCATTTATTTTTTACGGTTCGAGCTATACTCAAAAAAGTATTTTAATACGCTTCTCGGAATTCATAGTTTAACAAAAATTAGCTATTAAATGGAAAAATGGGTAGAATGCGTAAAAAAACTGTATATTCAAGTAAATGAGTAATCGCGAAAACATTTTTATTATAAACTTGATGTTAAATATAAATAAGCTAGCTTTTCTATATAGCACTAACATAAAATTCAAAATTTTATAAAAAAAAATATTTCGATTAACGTTCTGCAATTATGTTTGAAAATATAGACATAGCCTAGCATAAAAACCATTATTAGAAATTTCACAATAGATTTTCTTGTTTTCTTGTTCAGTCTCTAGAAAAACTATCTTTTAAATGCTGCAATATTGCAAGGTAGATTTCTGGGTTGCACGTAAATGTGGAATAAATATCAGTGTCAGTCGGTAAGCTTTTAAAACGAATACACGACTAGCTATTAACAATAGGGTTATACAGGCTTTCTCGTTCTTCAATGTATCTTTTAAAGTTTTATATTTTTCCATCGTAAAGACCCGGATTCCCAAATGCATTATGCTCATTTACACGCTCGGATTAGTTGTATAAAAATATTTGTAATTAGGTCAGTGTCAGTAATGGAGTCATTTGACCGAAACGAGGCGAAGCGAAGCGAAGCGAAGTAAAGCGGAAAATATAAAAATGTAGTATTATACATTATATACGGGAAAAAACTGGAGCTATTATTTGAAATTACAGTTACGAGTAGAGGAAAGTTATGTCCATTTTACGGACATGTATTGCGCGTAGATAAAGTTCAGCGGATCGATATTTATACATTTTTAATTAATGTGATGGAAAATATTATAGATAAGTTTTAAACTCAGTTTTAATTGTCGAATAGGTTCATATCTTTATTGCCCACAAGGCAGACGTATTTTATATAATATGACTGCTTTTATGTGTGTATAAATACTTTTTAGTGTTCAAATTTATTGCGCACCATTTTTTATCGAGAATTTAAAGCTGTTATACAAAATTTCCTGTACTTTTGAAGTTTAAAATAAGTATTAAATTTGGAATAAACAAACTTTCCCTTCATAAATCCGAATATATTCACATGGATGTATAAGCGCAGGTGGTCGCAAAAGTCGGTAATCTGCCCAGCTCTTTTCAGCGCCGCCTTTAACGAGTTTCGAAAATCCCAATGCAAAGAGAGAGTAACACAAAACTCGGAAGAGAGAGAGAGAGAGAGAGAGAGAGAGAGAGAAGCGCAACAAATACAAGATGCAAGAGAACGAAAATGTCGCTCGCACCGGATGATTTCCAATAAAAGTTTCCAATTCGCGCGCGGGACACAAGTTGAAAATCCGTTCAGTGGTGGCTTCTCTCTCTCTCTCTCTCTCTCTCTCTCTCTCTCTCTCGCTTTCAAACTGTCACGATAATCCCGTGGGGGGTACAAACTCATTGGTCGGCGCGAAACAGCGAAATGATGAAAAGCGGCGATAAAATGTATTTCGATGAAAGGCTGGTGGGATACGACTAGTTTAAATTGATACATCTATTTATTAACGTTATATTGCGGGATTCGCGCGTGGGAATTACAACGGCGCTGCGCACGGGCCATAAATTCTTTCGATCGCGAAATGAAATACGCTCGCTCGGTACCGACTGCATGTGTATATGCATTCGCTGCTGCTGCTTTACTTTTATTAATGCACACAGATTTAAATGCTGCGTAGGAGGGGGGGATGGATGGGGGCTTAATGCAACAAAATAATTGGTGAGAGAGAGAAATCGGTGCGAAAAAAGAGTTTGATGGGCAATTCTGTTCGATGTGTCGGAATAAGCTCAATCGAATTGGAAATGTATTTGGGATGGACTATATAATAAAATTTGTCGATGTAAGACGTCTTGCAATAAAAAACCAGTAAATTTATTAATTATCTGCAAAATTATTAGTAAGCCGCTAAATTTATTGTATTCACAGAAAAAAAAACAGCCCAAATCAGAAAAACCACTCAAACTTAATTAAAAACCGAGTATAAGAACGCGCGTACAAAAAAAAAAGAAAAACCTCGAAAGTAATCTAACGAATGCAGTTCTCGGAGCAATTAAGAAATTTTCTCGAAAATTAAAAAGGTTCACGCATGCGGGATCGGCGCGGTTACGCGCTCCTTCCCTCAAAGCGCGCAACTCGATCCAAAAGAGAGGAGATCAAGAGTCGAGGAGAAAGAGGGAAAAAAAAAATCAAACATGGCAGCAGCAACTAGAAGTAGTACGAGGCCGCGCTGCTGCTGCTGCTGCTGCAGCTCCTACTTTATGCTCTTCCCCCATCTCATTTTGCTCTCCCGCATGCAAAGGGGGTCGCATTTTACATCATCGGCGCAAGAGCAAAACTCTTTATTCTTGCAGCCCCGAGATCAAAAGTAGCTGAGGTACAAGGCGCGAGAAAGAGAGAGTGGAGCAGCAGCGGTACGATCAATGAAGCCTCGCTGAGAAAGTGAGAGAGAGAGAGAGAGAGAGAAAGAGAGAAGAACACGACAGCCACTGCCTGAAGAAAGTGTGGAAGGAATGGCCGCGGGCTAATACCTAAGAGAGAAAGACGCTGGAGCTGCGCTGCCGCCGCTCGGTTATTATGCGAGACGTGATATGCCGCCGCCTCCGCCGCTACCGCTGCCGGTAGTATACGCAGGCGGCGCATCGCGATCATCCTCCTTTACCTCGACAAGCAGACTACCTCTACATATATACGCGATTTTTCTTTCCTTTTTCCTTCCCTCCTTCCTTTTTATTTTCGCAAGGCGCGAGCACAGCGCCCATTTCTCATTCTCATCCGGCTTGGCTCTCTGTGCAGCCCAGCCCAGAGAGCGCGAGAATGAAAAACTCGAGCGGCTCACCCTATGGTATGGCCGCAGATGTGGCGCTCGGCCCTGTTCTCGATCGCGCGAGGATCAGACGATCGAGCTTGAGCTTCAGATGGGATTGGATGTTTTTTGGGGATATATGTTCTTCAACGCGCGCGTGTGTGTGCGTTTTCTTTTTTTGGGAATCAATGGGTCGTGAGGCTGATCCGGAGAAGGGGATTGATTTCTCGAGTGGATGGGACGAGCTGGATATATGTGTGAAAATTTGGGTCAATGAAAGATCGTTGATTTGGAAAAATCGGGAGTCTGGAGAGATTGTCGGTGTGAATTTGAGAGGGATTAGCGACGTTGAACGTTGAACGAGTGGATTTGTGGCATTGTCTCAGATGCGGAATTCCGGGGAACAATGTGGTCTTGCAATTAGATCCAAGTGCAGAAGGATATACATGTGAACGTGAATAATTCAATAAGTTAAAGGATATCATTTTTATATATGCTCTAGAAGAAAAAGACTGTGTAACGTAGTGAAAACATTCCCTAGTAGTACATCAAAAGTTTAAGGATCCAGGAATTGGCAAAAACATGTTCTTATTAAGTTTCATATATATATATTAATACCTTTACTAAGTATACTTCTTCCTATTTTCACGTAATTTCTTTTAAACTTGATCAAGTTGAAATAAATTTCAATAAAATATACTATTTATCTCGTACATTATATGGCATTTAATTTCTTTTTATAGTGCGCTTCGATTGAAAAAAACTTTCTTATTTCATTCGCGATATTATTCGAAATTTGTAGTAATATGCGGTTTCCTTGTATTATACTTTTATTCAAGCCTGTAATAGTATGTAACATCATTCATGAATGAATTAAAAATCATTCTTTATACAAGGGTGATTGAAACAACTCTGCATATGAGAGCAATTCATTGATAGCTTAATTTTTTACTTAATAAGATTTATGAGAATTTATGTAATACACAGTGGACTTTGAGCTAGTAATATGAGCAATGTGCATAATTTATCCTCTCAATTCAATATATCCGAATAAAGAAGCGTTTATCATGAACGTCGCGCATTTCTTGCATATTGCGCAGCTCGCAATCTGCACGCACCGCTGCACTGCACATGAGAAGACGAAATCAGCTTAAGGATTGAATATATAAAATCAATAAGCCATTCTTACGGATCCTTCTACATGTAGCCTATAGCTGGGTATTTTTCTTTACCCGGATGACGAGGAATCGCGCAAATATTCGCCAATGCGCAACTTCCTCGTCTTACTATACTTCGTATAGCCTTCGATACTTTGTGAATCGGTCGCGCGCGCGTCTGAAATCCTCATAACGCGATTTGAGAGCTGCTGCAGTGCACAGACAGACGTTGCTGACTCCTTTAGCTCTCACCATGTATATTACTCCGCTATACGAATCGACGGACGCGCGGCGATGCCGACGTGATTCTCGAGCGAACGAATGCGCATAGGCAAAATGGAATTTTTTTTCGCGGCGCTGCTGCCTATTGAGTGCGGAAATGTGCAGCGAGCACAATGAGACGTGTAATAAGCATCTTTTTTTTGCTCCCTCTTGGAAATGATGGATTCGCGGATTATTCGATCTTTTCCGGAATTCGATGGAAAATAAGTAGACGGGACTCAAACGTGGCAATGAATTCATTTTAGATTACGTCGTATTACGCGCATTCAAAGATTGAATATTTCGTTATAGTCGTAAAGTTGAGTATAGTAAAAGTTTGATTAGTGGGTATTATAGTAACAAAAAAGTGGTTTGATTTTTTTATTCGTCGCATGAAAGTTTCACGATTATTGAATGCGATAGTTTATAATTGACAAGAACCGATCAGTGCAAAGCTTCACATATTCTTTGAAGATTAAAATAGAAAATAAATAACAAATTAAACACACAAAAAACTGCACGGATTATATTTCCGAAATATTAAAAACAACAGATACGACAAAAGAAAAAAAGTATTTAATTGCAACTCTCGATACCCAAACATTTTCCGACAAAAAGAAAGCAAACAAAAGAAAGTCACGAAACGACGCAACTCTTCCGTCTGACTAATACACTGTTTAGTCTTGGCTCGCATTAGCGCCCTGCAACGAGACACGTATACTTATTTACCACCGCCCGGCGTCCAATACTTTTTCCCTCCCGTATTATATATATATATATAAGTCCGATGCACAGCTGTTGCGACTCTATGCGTGCGTGCTGTCGTGCCTCGGACAAATTGGCACTACGCGTCTCTCTCTCTCTCTCTCTCTCTCTCTCCCTCCATGCCAAATTACGTTATTAGCTTTTGCGCAACCTCTCAATTATTTCTTGGGCGCAGAGAGAGAGAGCAGAGAAGAAGCTCGCGAGTCTCCCGGCCCTGTGCTGCACGCAAATGTGCTTTCCGCGCGCTTCTGCTTCGGCTATCGAATATCGATGAGGGCATTTGCGAATGCAGAGGAGGAAGAAACCTCGTCTGCGCGGAAGGACGGGAAGCCAGGAGGGGGGAAGGGGTGGAAGAAAATTGCGAACTACCATTCAATCAACTTAGTTGCTTAATACTCCGAACGCGTTTTATCGAATTTTAGGCGGCGCGCGGTCGGAAAAGTTTTATTGATATAAGTCTGCGCGAGATTTTGAGATTTTGAATCGTTGGCATTGCTTGTAATGCAGTTTCGGTGCGTGAGCTTCCATTTGGTTATGAATAAAGAGCTCGGTATTTTTTATATAAGTATTAACAATGGTGTTATTTAAACCTCCAGTGCACCATGACGATATAATTTGTCAAAAATACGTAAAATTACTATTTACTATGTATACATATAAAAGCCGTGAGTAAAGATCCATATTTTTAAATAAATAAATAAATGTATAAGGAATATTATAGTCTCCGTCTTAAAGTTTTGCCAATCAATATTTTAAATTAAAGGTATTTTCCAACCTTTTTTTTTTCAAACACTTTGCACAGTCTGCGCAATGACACGCAAACAATTCTTCGAGCTTGTGAATTTAATCTTTTCACTTCCTTAAAATCTATACGCGTTTATCATACTTTCAATAATCGAATCGCCCGGAAAGTTCTTTAATGCAAAACGAATCCGGTCAGATCTGATTGTAACCAAATATTGAAAAATCTCGTTATTTGCCAGCTCCAACCTTTATAAAGCTGCGCGCTAACTTATTCGTACCAACTCCACGAGAATTCTCCGGCGAAAGGTTCAGTGTCTCCGTGAGCGCGTCACATGCGACTACACGCAATTCCTCGAATATCAGCCGAAGGTACATTCGCGTTACGTGACGGGACTTTATGCGCCTTCTTTCCCCCCATTCAAAGTAACTATACCAAAGTGCATTCGGTGTAAACATACTTTTCAGCGTCGACAAATTTTTGTACTCTTCCTAAAGGTGCGCGCGACGCGCAGCTCATTGGCATTCCGTTTGGAGACACTCTGCGCACGACTCGATGTAGGCTCGCGTATATACGCGCGCGCGCAAGAAAACATTTAGTCCCCGAGACTCGCGCAATTGACAATTCACTTTCGCTAATCCTTTCTCCGATTAATTTGCCTTGCTATCCAGCTGCGATTAACATTAGCCATCTAGCTATGGATTCGCGCGTCGTGCATAGAAATTTCGAGGTGGAAATTCATTTATCACTATGTAGAAAAATAGGTGAAGCAGCTGTGATGTATGTAACTTCTAACGGTCTTTTTCAAAATAGTTCAACTGGCTAGCCCACGTTTAAATTACTTGAGCATCAACTTTAATCCTGAAATTTGATTGCCAATGCATTTCGCACCGAGGATAAATCCAGCAAACTTTTTAAATTATGCAGCGGAGCGTAAAACCCCCGAGTTCTTGATCACTCGTAACTTTCTGTGATTATTAAAATTAGTCGCGGGGGCCACACTGCAGCGTTAGCCGCGCTACAAAGTCAAACAATTTTTTATTATCAAACCGCCATGAATTATCTATTGTATCCATTCAACAGCTGGCGGTATTTCACAGGAATTACTTTTTAAGCCAACAGAGAGAGAGAGAGAGAGAGAGAGAGAGAGAGAGAGAGGGAGGTAAAACTCTTTATGAGAGTGGCACGAGATAAAAATTCAATTATTAAAATTTCGCGCGGCTTTTGCGCCCGCATAGCGCACGGATTAATTTAATCGCGTGCAGAGAGCTCCGCTTCGGAACGTTCCGCTGAATAATGAAAAATTAAAAATAAAGTGAGAGAGAGGAGAGGAATTTTCAAAGCCGCAGCGGCGGCGGCACGAATGTTGCGTCAAAATTAATGAAACTACTTTTCACGTGCCGAGGATTGATCTTAATTACGGTGATTGGGAGAAAGAGAGAGAAGGAGAGAGGCAACGAGGGCGATGCCGCATACACTTGGCAACTCGTTGAATTCGCCGCGCGTCAAAATGAAAATTCCTACGGGAAATGCAGAGCGAGACACGCGCGAGTATTCAAGAGAAAAGATTGCGACTGTGTTTTTTTTTTCGCTCGCGCGCGTGCAAACGTCCTGAGTTCCATTCAAACGACATTATTGCTTTACTCGCGTCGTGTCACTGGTTATACCGAATTGATTGGTATTCAATAAAAAAGAGTGTAGTGTACGCGGAAAATTGTGTTACATGCGTTGCATAGTCAGATTAGTGATGTTCGTATAATTAAAATCTCTTCTCTGAATGTGTACGCGAACTTTCGCGAACTTGTTCAATTATGTACAGAGTAAGCTTTGAAGTGATGGGGATGGAATGCTCACGGTTGGTTGCGTATACTGTACGAAATTGCACAGTAGAAAATTGACTGTTTCTACTGGATGTACTTTTTTATGCAACAAAAAATTTTTCCGTAGAAATAGCCTTTTTTAATTAATAAGTAATGTTCGTTAAGAATGAATGCATTTCCTATACACACTTTATGGAATGATAATTAATTTAGAAAATAATTAATGAAGCAACAGAAGCTGCTCATATAATTAGACTAATTTTCTACTGTATAATTACTGCTTATTATCACTTGTTTGAATTTCTCTGTTAGTAGGCTGTATATGGATCGCTGAAAATTTAGGCTTTGTATTTGATAATTGATGCGAATTGCTCGATTGCCAATGTACAAAGCAGCAGCTAATAATCCTTCGAATTTAAGGTACATTATTTAAAAATATTTTTTAGCCTGCAAATATAAAGCGTCAAATAAAAAGATAAGGCGCAAAGTAAATTTTTATAAAGCGGGTATAAAACTGTGATCAAAAGCAGTCAATCAAAATTCAATTTCGCATCTATGTTGTAACATCGGCGTACAACCAAGATTTCTTAATCGGCTGTGCACACGGCAACGCGCATACTCTCCAGACCCCCTGCACATATTCAACGTTTGTTTTTTTTTTTCTAGAGGATACACCATAAACCCACCTCGAGGATAAATCTGCCAAAGAATATACAGAAATCCGATATCTGCAAATCCAACCGGCAGCAACAGCAGCCGTGCACCGTCAAATGCACCGGAGAGAAAGAGAGTTTAAGTTTAGGGTTACAACGCGACAAAAACGAATAGGCAGCTCTCGCAAAAGAGATGAAAAGGACGCGAGGATGAAAATAAAAAACTACGAAAGAGAGAAAGAGAGAGAGAGAGAGGAAGAAAATCTCGAAGCCTATAGCCCGAAAGGGAGATAAAACGAAGAGACGACGAGACGAGATTGAAATACTCGGGATGCAATATATGTACGAACACACGTTGGCTCGGGCGAGGGCGAAAAAAGACGAGAAGTGCAGAAAAAGAAGCCAAGACTGCAAGAGAGGGAGAGAGAAGAAAAAGGAAGGCAACAGCTACACAGTGGACTCAAGAAAATACGACAAAAGGAGAAAAAAAAGAGGGAGAAAGGAGTGGAGAGTCTGGTCACGTACTCGAGGCGCTGGTTAAGTCCTATTTCATTCGGACAATGGCCGGCGACGAGTAAGCAAGCAAAACGAACCAAGGGAATAATTGGGATGGCAGGGATCTATATATACATATACATATACATATACATATATTCACATAGAGAGACACGTATATAGGAATAGTGTGAGAAGAATCGAGGCCAATCCCTAATCCGTTAATGGTCTCATACACATACTCCCGCGTATACTGTCCAATCAGCTGATCCGCGATTTTGGCTAAAAGAAGTGCACCGCTAGGCTACTTTACCCTATTCTGGGCTCAGTTTTAATACGAGTTAAGTACAGTGAGCGACACTTTTTTGTCGGAACTGTTGACTCTTCGAAAAAGTTCCGTTTGTTTTTACCGCGGCTTTAAGCTTCCTGCTTTGTTTACGGGCGGGAGCGCAAAACTTTTCTTTTTTTTTTTAAGTGTAGATGGGGAAACTTTTTGACGATGATTGTTTACATTTGATGTTTAATAAGGACACTTTATTTTCGGTGGATATGGCAAATTATAAAATTTGGTTAACACACTTGTCTACCTCGCCGGGTTTTACCTTGACTTTTTTGTTGCAGTACTGCAGATGAAGGATCATCGAAGTATAAAGAATTTTCACTTTCCTGCATTAATTTAAATGAATTTTTTTTTTATTATACCTCAACGCTGTTTACTCGAACGAATAATTCCATTAAAACGAAGGTATACGATGTAGATCAGTTCTTACATTGTTTATAACATAAATTTAATGGACTCGTACTCTTTTTTATCCCATACAGCTTCGCAACCGAAGTACACTGCAGCCCATAAAAATATTAATCGGCGGTGGTCGCGCGGTGAAATAATTTAGCGATCAATTAAACTTTTTAATTATTAACAATCACTCGGCGCGAGTACTCGAGATTATTATTCATAAGAGTGCGTTTTATTACGAGCATTAAAACGAGGAAAAGTTTCGCCCAGCCGATATTTCTTTAATGCATGCACCATTAGTCGCTACAGTGAGTAAACTTTTATAGCTCGCGCGCGTTTTCTTTTTTTTTCTACCTCTCTCTCTCCAGGTTCACTTTTTTTTTTCTCAAACTTAGCGCAGCCTGTATAATACGTCGCGAAAATAATAGAGGAAATACGCGGCGGCACACACGGACTCGGTAACGGTGAGCGAGTGACTCGCGCTCGTTCTTTACTGTTCCACTATTCGTCGAGGTACTTAAAGCCCGGAGTTTGATTTCGATGCAAGTTGAAGCCGTATTCGTGCCATATGACACAAACACGCCCCTCGAGTTATCGCAGATGAAAAAAAAAAACGAAACAAAAGCCGCAGAGAAAATGGAGAGGACGGGAGAAAAATATAAATACGAGAGGGAGAGAGACGAGTGCCAGAGGCAGCGGACGAATAACACTCGGGATGTAGAAGACATGTTCACGAGAGCTGACTTTTTATTGGAGGTATATAAAACGATTAATTTGTACTTAATCAGCTTCGAGCCTGCGATTGTACAGTTGTTCAGCTTGTTATAGTAGTGCTCGTCAAGGACTTTTTTTCTGATCATGTCGAGAGCTGTCCATTTGGTATACACGATACGATTGGGCTTGGTATTTTGACGTTATTAAGGTATCAATCACTTTCATTTGCCTCTTGCA
Organism: Megastigmus stigmatizans; assembly: GCA_900490015.1. Taxonomy (NCBI): domain Eukaryota; kingdom Metazoa; phylum Arthropoda; class Insecta; order Hymenoptera; family Megastigmidae; genus Megastigmus; species Megastigmus stigmatizans. The sequence continues at coordinate 45,403 of UELV01081665.1, forward strand.
CATTTGGAGTTTTGATTTCAATGTTCTGGCCAATACAAGAGTACAGGTTGTATTGAAATTGCAAGATGTCACAGAGCATGAATAATCTATTCAGAATAATTATACTTATCTATAAAGAATAAATATATATGACGTTTGAATTGAAGCTTGAGTTAGAGGTCTATATATACCATATTCATCAGAATTAATAAAAAATTTTCGCATAAGTTTTCGGACGATTGGTATATTTTCATTTTGGACGGGATTTTAATAGTTAATCAGTCGGTTATATTTCGACGAAGCAGAAACTGGTGCACGAGAGATCGCGCGCGCGCCGCGAATAAAATTCCCGAGGCTTATAACCGAGCTCGCGTTGCAAAGTTTCATTATCCAAACGCGCATTCCCTTCAATCAAGGAATTTCCTTTAGTCGTGAATTCGTTAGAAAGTTTATCAATAATCTCTCTCATAAAATGAAAAGGCATTCTCACCGTAATCAAGTCCACGCAACTTTAATACGTTTTCATTTTCCCAAATTATCCATATTCCCAGAGCCAGGATAATTTCGGCGCCGATTAAATTAAACCTGCAGCTATATTGCGCAAAAATTAATTAAATTCCATCGGGATTCGGACTGATTTTCACGATATGTGACGCGCGATGATACGCATAAATAGTTACCCCCCTAGTATTGCAACAGCGATTCCAACCGTGTATAACATGGCACACGACTCATTACCTTTCGAGATTAAAATTAATGTCGAGCCGAGAGTAAAGTTTATGATATCGAGAAAATGATCTACATCTGCTACGGGCACGAGACAGAAGATAAATATCTAATTACATTTAGCTCAATTAAAGCTCGCAATCGTATACCGCCCTGAGAACGAAATAATAGACTCGTATACGCCTTTTTTTTAAACAATAAATTACAACGTCATCATTACAAAACGTCCGACAATCGCTCGCAGACATTTCGTAACCTCTTAACGCACATAATTCGTATCCAGTGCACCTCGCCGGAGTGTCTAGTTACATTCCCATGGCCTACGATCGCCGCATGTAATACTGCAGAAATTAATAGCAATTATATACTCTCGATACTTACAAAACCCGGCTATTAGAACAATGCAGCAAAAAAAAAGCGTAAGAAATCGGCATCGCTATATAGACCGTTTTCCTTTATAAAATGCTCTGAGAATGTATTTAATAACTAACTCCTCTAGCCAAGGGATACTACGCTCGATGCAATCGTTCTCGTACCGCCTAAGGCTGTACACCTTTGAAAAATCTATGCGTTTTTTTATACTATTTTTAACATTGTATAACATCTATAACATTTTATATTTTTACTATGATTTTGAGCTGTTCTTGGAAAGAATATTATATGAAAATATTTTTTGAAAGTTATTGTGTGCATTTCCGTCATATCTCTTGCTCCAGCTTCCAGAAAATATTATTTGAATTGCTCTTGAAAACGGAAATTCTTCTTTACCCTTATAAAAGTACTTTACCTATTGAAAACTTTAAAAGATATTATTATTTAAAAGATTTCAGGATCGTTTTATTATTATTTTTAAAAATAAAAAAAGGATATATATTTCTACAAAAGGTATTTTGAGAAAAGTACAACTAAAGTTTTTAGCGAAGTCACTGCATTTTATCTGAAAATGTTCTTTAAAATTCTGTTTTCAATACTTGATATTAATTATACTATTTTAGTTACCGGTTAGAAACTAACGATCTATTCGAAAGATCCCATCATGTAAAACAATTATAATTTTTCTGCACAACACTTTAAAGCACATCAAAAATAATAGACTACATTTCCCTTGACACCCAAGGTTTTATTTCCATAAATAACTGTTCACCATTTGAATAATACATCGGTACCGTGCAAAAACAATATTGTTAGCGATTCTAATCACCCAATATTCATCAACACCTAATACCAAATTCATTCTCATGTACGTACACCCACCAAACAACATTCCACGAAAGTTCGTACTCTACCCTTAAACCCACGGCAAAAAAAAAGCTAACAAAATCGTAAGGGTCAAGACTCACGCATAGGTATATGCGCGGGGGAGTGCCAAAAGTGCACGAGCGGTCTGATTAAAGGGCACTCGCAGCAGTAGCAGCAGCAGCAGCTTGGAGTTGCGTTACAGCGAGCAGTTAAAGGTGCAGTTATACCATCGCGATAATGCGCTCGCGGCTGTCACCTTGAACTCGCGTGCAGTCACGAGCGCGAGGGATATAGGCGAGAGCGAAAGGGATATATAGCGAGAGCCGAGCGAGGCACATATGCGGCGGCTGAGGCGAGGGAGAGAACGAAAAAAACAGAGAGAGAAGAGAGTTAGGAGTTCGAGACCGATGCGAAACTCACGCGACGCTTTGCTGCGGAAATTTATAGTTTTTGGTGCGGTAACGTTGTGAATTGATATTTGGTGTTTACGAGAGAAAGAGACCGAGAGAGAGGGAGTGCAGATTGCGAGATTGTCTTGGGTTTTGTGTGATCGATTTAATGCGGAGGAGAAGGATTGCGCGTGAGATTGCTGGGTTTCTTTTTTCCGGTAATGTTGATCAATCAAAGAATTGTGAGAGCTGTAACATTTTTTTATTATTGCTCATTGTTTATTATAAAGCGATGTAAACACAAATGATGGACTTCAAGCGATTGAATCGCATTGAATTTCTAAATCTACATACCTTTTATACTTGCAACTTATAAATTAAAACAAGCAAGTCCTCGAGGCTAAACGAAACTATGTCATTATATGTAGAACATGGAAAAATGACCTTTTTAGTTTAGTTTTAAGTTTTTTATAAATAGTGTCTTGCTGTACTTATCAGCTTCTACTTCTCAACAACTCGGTCTTTTTCAAAATATATCCCTGCAAGTCACTTTATAGATTCCTCTTGCAATTTTTTTCTCTAAAATATAGCGTATATCGCGACAGTCATAATTATTACCTCCATAAAAAGTGAAATTCGACAAATTTACATTATACGCACATTAATTCCACGATTAACCTACTTGGATAAGTTGCAATAGTCGCAAGGCAGAATAGATGGACAGTTTGTCTCTCGAGCACGTGAGAATCGCGGTGAAAAAGGAGGCCGAAAAAAGGAAAGTACCGTATAGTAGTAGTGACAAAAGCCATGTAGGAGAGCTGGCAGCTGGTATATAATGCATTATTGAACAATTTGCAAATTAATGCGAGGAGATTTCGACTTGGTCACGAGTTGGCGAGGTCAATGCTAAACTTCGCTTGTCTCGAGCCAACAGACTGAATAGCAAAGTGCTGTTGGAAATTTCAAGAACATCTCTCGGACTAGACTAGATTCAGTAAATTTTAATTGGGTCAATGCTCAACGACATATATTTTTTATTTTCGTTCCATTGTATAACTTAATTTCCGTTTAGCGCGTAATTCGTTCGGTTGAGTTCGTTGTAATATCTTTCACTTAGGAGACATTTGAAATATATTTTAAATCGAAAGTAATATATAGGAGAAAATAAGAAAACAAACAGAATTAACATGTTAATCGCATGCACGAATTCTTGTTATCGCGACCCGAAATATTATATCTACGCAATAGCACCAAAACACGCGGCATAAGAGCCTAATTTGAATAAAATGCAAGTTTATCGCTAAAACCGGGTGCTATTAGCGCAAAAAAAACAAAGTCTCCACCGGCTCCACGCTCAAACAAACAAACCTCAAAAACACGTAGAGAGCGGCTGCGCGCCGCAAACTCGTAATTTATATCCATCGGCAAAGAAAAAAAAAACAAAAGCATCACACACTCGCTTAGAGCAGGGCGATATAAAAAGGTTCGAAAAACCTTCTAATTGATCGATTTCACGTAAATCACCGTGAACCGCCGGTCCTCTAAGCCTCCGAGGCACTCGCGCAGACCACTCGTACAAAGAGAGACTCTCGAGGCTGTCCATTTAAAAATAACCCGACGAGACGCCTTTGGCGAGGCGTGTCTCTCTCTCTCTCTCTCTCTCTCTCTCTCTCTCTCACTCACTCACTCTTTCTCTCTTTCTCGTTATCTCCGCGGCGACTCGCGCGTCTGGTCCACCGCGAGACGTCTCACGTTTCTTTCGCAAATCATGCAGGCGCGCGTGCGTCGAGCTCTTATATATGTACACATTCGACGTGATATTTTCCGTAACGGCCGCGCGCACGTGGTAAGCGTTACCGTACATATTATATGTGTAACGTTCGTTCGGTCGCGTTGAGAGAGAATAGAGGCGGGGGTGTGAGAGAATACGAAGGGAAGAGGGCAGAGTTCTGGACGATCGTTGCGTAAGGTTTCGTGATGAGTATATATTTTGGTTATTTGGTCGAGATGCCTGCGCAAGGATTATGTATGAATTTTGAGAATAAAGCCCCGCGCGTGTTTTTTTTTTTTTGGATTGCTGATGTCAGTGCGTTATTATTGTGCTCCGGTATACAAGATGTGTTTTGCATTTTTTTCTTTTTTTTTTTGTCACTTTACTTATTTTAAATAGAAAACATTATTTATTTTTGGAAGTGATCGCTCGCCTTCCGAGGATTACATAAAAATGCTTGTTGTCTTTTTGTGGATTCGAGAATAAGAAGATTTAATTTTTTGTGTTTGAACGATTTATATATCATTTCTAAGCAAAAACCAATGCAAATAATTACAACATTGTTGTAGAATTATTTATTTTATTAATAAAATCAAAATATAATAATTAAACAAACATATTAGCATTTAGCTATTAACAATTGTAGAGTTTGTAAATTACACAATTTATAAGAATATTAGAAAAACGAATAATAGTTAAAACAGTTTACTTAAAAGTATGGTTTTATATCATACTAACATTACAAACATTGTCAGTTCAAAGCGTTACAAATAGATCTTTTAAAAGTCCGAACTTTTAAAAGCTACGTAAATCATTTCCCCATTGAGCCGAGTACAATAATAAACTTGTGTACTTTAACCGCTAAAAGAAACTTTTAATTGCAATTAAAAGAAGAAACAAGGGTAATAAAAGAGACCAACCGCGCATACCTTTGCTCTCTTTGAATAATGCATTAATTGGAAATGCAATTTTCAGTACTTGAGCAAAAATGTTGGACGGATCATTCGAGCATGAATTTGAGCATCTGACAGAATCATTTTAATTTTAATAATTCTATTAAGCTGATGGTATTTCCAATAAACTTTGTAAGTACCTTGCAAAGTAGCTAAATTTTCATGTTTACGATCAGCAGGTATTTTGTTTGTATTACATCACTCGTAAATTATGGATAAATGAGATTTTCATTTGAGAGAAATTGTATAAAAATATATATTCGCAACATAAAAATAAGTCTGTTATGTTTGGTCGAATTACTGCACACTAGGGATTATTGATTTAATGGAAAAGTAAACAATTCATCGACTTTGTGAAAAGTGTGTTTATCTTGCTGATTGAAAATGAATAAAGATTATACAAACATCGTTGAAGTATTTAAGACTAAAATAACATATGTCTTCAATATTTCTGGATAACTATAAATACTTATATTTTTAGCAGAATGTTATCGGAAATGAGTGAATAATTTGTCTCTGTATTATATAAAAACAAAAATTTAATAATGAAGCTCAGTAGTGAAACAAATATAGGAAAAATATTTTTAAAAACTAATTAATTCTTTTCTACTTTATCTCTAAAATCTAATAAGTCAGTGCATGCATTGTATCAGCAAATGTCGCGTCAAGCTGTGTTATCACTCCAAAACAAAAAGTCTTTTCCAATGTTAATAGAAGCCTTTGGAAGCCGATTGCACAGCAAAAGCACGCGAAACCTTTTTCTGTTCTACCATTCCACTTTTAAAATCTTATCGGCTCATGAAAGAACGAGCCATAAACACTGCTTAATGGCATATCTTTGAAAAACAAACTACACTTGTACAAATGTCTCGCTTTCGCTTTCGAACGTTCGCTTTTCACTCGTCCTCAAGAAAATAAAAATACCCTTTCAACCCAGCTCATTTCCTCAAACCGCGCAACAACACCCAACAAACGAACACCTAATCACCCCAACTCACTCACCCTTAAACTTTCTCCCACGCTCTCAATAGCCAAGTCTCCTCATCCTTCCTCGGCGCAGCCCACCGTAAATATAATATAATACACAGAAACACACTTAGCGGCCTAAACAGCTGTTCCTCCTTACATACACACACAGGAGCTACACTCATATGCACGTGCACGCGAATCCGCTGAATTTATTTAGCGCACAGCAGCGATGGAGGTGTAAGACCGGGGCCGGAAGTATCGAGGTTAGCTGGGTTTTGGTGTGTGTCGAGTCGGCGACGGTAGTAAAGCGACCGGGGGCTGCCGGTACACGACTACCCACCTCTCGCTCAGCTCTTCTTCAGCTCTGTCTGTCTGCTCCGATGCTGCTGCTGCTGCTTCGAGCGCCTAGTAGGACAATATTAGAATCCGCGACTCCACTAGCGTACGTTCGCGTCCGCCTTTAGACCGACGACGGATGCTGCCGCTTTACTGCACCGGCACTCTTCCTAACAGCCTCTCTCTCTCTCTCTCTCTCTCTCTCTCTCTCTCTCTCTCTCTCTCTCTCTCTCTATCTATCTCTCTCTAGTGCGCGCGTGTAAATAGTTTTTCCTGGTTATGTGGGTGGCGCCTCGCGGCGATTTAGTTGGACGTAAATAATCAATGGACTGCGTAGCTTGTGTGCGAGTTAGTGTGAGGCTCTGGCCGCGAGTGCGCACTTTATGTTGGGGTCGTTTTGCGATGTCTGTGTATACCGTCATTGCTGATTTTTAAGGTCGCCGAAGTATTAAAGTCAAGTCAATTTTACACGAGCTGGAATCGGTGCTGGATTACGTGGGTCTAGATATTATAAATTGTATATTTCGAATTAAACATGAATTTGGCTGGCGAATGTTTTCACGTTAGATAATGCAATTAATAGCTATACTATTTTATTATATATGTGTGTATTTTGTGACTATATATAGGTAAATATATATTGAATATTGTTAAATATATGGTATTCGATAAACCCGAGTATCTAACGAACGATGTACCTGTCAGTAAATAATTATTAGCTGAAAACAATTATTAACGCGTTGAGAGTAAAAAGCGGTCAACTGCAACACACTGCACAATTTGGCCTGCCAAGTTATCGCTATTTACGATGCTGATGAACTTTACTCCGAACTCCAACTAAGAAGTCGTGTACCGCTGCACGTAATAACAATAATTTTCGACGCAATAAACGAGCAAGCAGAATTATTATATGTATAAATAAATTATTAAATTGAACAAATGTATTTTAATTGTATTTAATTATACAGATGGATTGCCGAGCAATAAGCGTAAATGAGCTTTGGCTCCGCGTTATACAAGCTGCAACGATGAAGATTAATTTTCGGCTTCGGACGGATATAGACCTTTTACCATTTGAAGTTACGCGGCAGATGAATGATGCTCGGTGTAGTGGGTGGTGGAAGATTTATTATTTGCTAAATTTTACACGATGTAGTGTACCGGTGTTTTTTGTTTAATGGATCAGTGTTCCGAGATATACCCGTTAATGTAAATACGCGCAACTTTGTTTGTACCAAGCTTGGCCTTTTTATTTATTGCCCAACAAGAAAATTATGCAAACAATTCTGCAAAGCTTTATTTTGACCCGATGATGTGGTAAATAAACTTTTTTAATAATCATCAAATGCCGCATTGAGCCTTAACCAGAAAGCTAGACGTTAACAAAATATCGATTTGAAAGAGAACGTTTGATACACTTTAGTTCCAAGCGACGTATTTGTCCCATTTAAGGCTATAGCTGCTACACGAGAAATTGACAATGACTGGCAAAGCAGCTTATCTCTTGGTGCAATAACTCCATATAGGCGAGAACGAGCGCGAGCGCCCAAGCGATATTTTGATCCGGGACAAAACCGTGTAGAAGGTAGCAACAAAAAGCGGGAGGGAAAAAAGTTTTAATTTTCCAAGAAGTGACGTTCGCCGGTATCGACTGCACAATGAATTATGCGGACGCGGCACCGAACTTTCCAACCTAGCAGTATAATAAATCAAAGATTTTCAGTGCGAAGCGCGCGAGGCGAGCTGGCTTAAAACTGTCAATCAACAAATTTATTGCCTCATTGTGTGAGCAATGCAATCCCCTCCCTCAACGTATACAACGGCAAACAATTGTATATACATATATACACAATCGATTCCTTCGAAGAGCCAAGTCGCAATTTCCGAAAAGCGCACGATATACCGATCGTCGCGCGCCCAGGAATCGCCTAAATAACACGCCGGCGTATTTCCAGGAATTAACCGAAACTATAGAGCCGCGCACAAGTGTGTGTGTGTGCGCCACGTCAAAATCCGTTGCCGCTGAATAGCGAGTATAGACGCTGCAAGCGCGCGCGCGCGAGAGAGAGAGGGAGCGAATTATGGGTCAAGAACCCAGTGGGTACCAGTGCCAATACACGGACACACGTGCATACGCTCCGCGCATATATAGAGCAATCCTGTTTATTAGCATAAACCGCATAAACAACGCGAAACTCTGTCGGTTGCACGCGCCTTCCCTCGTTCTCTCGCTCTCACTTCCCTAACATACAGGGATTATAATATACAGTAGTGCACGCGCGTGCGTGAACCGATGTAATTTCGATTTTTGTTCGCGTCTCGTATTGCGGTGGAATTTATACATATAGATATATATTTGGTTGGGAGAGAGAAAAATAGCGCGAAATCGAAGGAGGAATATTGCGTATATGCATTTTGCGAAATGGATATTTATGCCTCGAATGGGAGAGTGCGCTGATTTATTACTCGCGGGTGGTATGGGATAGAACTCGCCTTGCAGCTTTTTTTATTATTACACATATGTGTGTGTGAGAGAGTAAAGTTATAGAGCCGTTGCGGTATATCTGAAGAAGTGGAGATGTCGTTGGGATAATAAAACGTGCCGCGTGACGTCAGATATCCGAGCTAAAAAATATTTTATAGCTGCGACATTGGAAAAAGCATTGCGACTGTCTAGGTATGTATATATGTTTTCTATGGGATTTCTCCTTTTTATTTGAGTATATGAAGGTTTAGTTTAAAGAAAATGATCAGATAATTCATGATCTAGTTGCGCTCGTTGGATGCTTAACGTTTTAATTTAACTAAAAGTAATGGCATAACGGTGATAATAATTTAAAAAGAGTAGTGCGATCTAGTATTTTCATTAAAATTGATTTTTGCTGCAAAAAAGCATTTCGCAATATTCAAATACTCATATCGCAATGTCCTGAATAAAAAGTTTATACATAGAGGAAACCGGTTACGGGCATCGCTAAAGCAATGAATCTTGTATGTACAGAAATTGATTGGTTTATCACGTAATCAGGTTCAGTGGATTAAAGTTGTTACTATACATCATACAAAATCAAAGGCCAAACACTCCTGTCCAAACATTTGTTGTACACACTTGTTTGAAAAAAAAAATTGAATAATTCTACATTTGTTTTAGTAGTGAACAGTGAGTTACGCAAGTTGTGTGCGATCTTACACAGAGTAAATTTTACTTATACACACTAACGGAAGTTAAGCGTACCCGAGATAAACATTTGACTTGAGCTGTTCTCAACATAAACTATAGCCAAGGGAAATTATAGCAACTGATTCAAAAATTGAAATTCGGTAGAATGAACAGGTTGATCAATTTGAAATTGGAAATTCGAAACAATGTTGTTGTTGAGTGTACATGCGTAATTCAAAAACTACTTTAAACTAAGAACATTTTTTGTTGTCCAAACTCCAGCGTTTACCGAATTCTTGTGGATTTCGCGTCAAACGCCTTAAAATTCGAGTTCCAACGCATTATTGTACATAAAGCTCCCATAAATCTTTATCTAACAAAAGGCCGCGCGGCAAGCAGACAATGAACCATTTTCAAGGATTGTCACTGCGGCTCACCGCGCATTTCTCCAAAGACACGCACACACCCGACCGATCAACTGCCATCTACACACACAGCACGCATGCATCTACTTCCATGCACTGCACGCGTGTAAGTGTTTCACCGCGTCAGCCTATCTTTCTCTCGATCAATCTCTCCTCTCTCTCGCTCTCTCCTTCTTTATTGTGCGTGCACAGCGCATACTCCACTACACTACCGTACAACTACGATACAAGATATCCGAAAGAAAGAGGAGCGGGGGAACGCAAGGCGGCGAAGGCTCGCGCGCGCGATCTGAATTAGAATGGCGATAATAGTACGTTAAGGTATGTAGTAAGTACGCGTAAGTAACGGTTCTCTCTCTTTCTATCTCTCTCTCATTTGCGGTCTGTGTAGCATATATATGTATGTATACGATGCGATGAACTAGGACCAACCCAAGCGGCCGTGTATATATGTGTGGACGTATCTATATATATAAGCGCGTACGGCTCGGACATTGTGTGCTTCTTGGAAAATTTACTCGCACCTCGGCATTCTCATGGAAATTCCGCGCAGTATACATAACATAGGCGAGTATGTTGTGAGCGCCAGCCTCTGTTTTTCATTTTTCTCCGCTTATATACCACCTCTCTGGCATGGTTCTCTTCACTCGCGCGCGCAAGCGAGATTCTTTTTTTTTTCGAATGCTAATTCCATTCTCGCGTTCGTAATGTGTGTGTGTGTGTGCGCGCAAAGAAACGATGAGTTTGGCTTTGGTTCCGTTGCTCTTTTGGCCGCGTGCGCACATATATGTGTGTCTTTTTCGTTCTTATCGGGTGTTTCTCTCAATGCAGCTATTGTGGTCTACGCTCGGGAACTTTTGCGAACGCGCGGAACGAATTACCGCTCTGCTGAATGAGGATACGCGTAAAGAGGAACCCTTTTTTTCGCTGCAAAGCTGTTTTACTGTTTTTGTTTTTCGCGCGGCTTTTGTTCTCTTTAAAACGAAAAACGATCCTGTGCTGATTGCTGCTTTTGGTGATAAAAAGGTTTTTTAGCTTCTGTGGATTAGGAATCTTTGTTTTTGAAGGAAGACCTTTACATTTAAAGCTCTGAAATCGTTTACACTTTGATTGAAGCGCAATTAGAATATTGAAATAAATAATTTTAGTTTAGCTAAGTAGAAATTTTACAATGTAGAATCAGTCTATTATTTTCCCATGTTAAACACAAATTAATTTTTTTGTTTACGCTATATAATTCCATTAATATAAGGTTATATATTAATTTCTACTATCATAGGTAGTTTGTAAATATAAGTAATAATTAGAGTTGAATTTCGGATTGACGTTTCAATGAAATAAACTACATATATATCTTATTAGAATTTTGCATTTCAAAAGTTTATTTGTAACATATCATGATTATTTATTCAGCAACGTCATTACTTACGCCATCATTTTATTATTATAGAATGTATTGTTGTGAAATAATTATAGCTAGTTAATTCATCGAAATTAATAATAAACGGTATGCGCGTATACAAAATTTTCAGCCGACGTATTGTTTTCCAATTCGCTTCAACGTCAATTATCACTTTATGATTATCGATTCAATGCATTAAAGAATCAGATTAATTTTAATATGTAATACTTGACTAAAAAAATAATTCGTGCAAATCAAGTAAGTTGAAATGACAATGTTATTCGATAAAATGATTTTGACATTTAATAATGTACATTCTGTCAAATCCGAAAATGTGTACGTTATGTCCAACGAGTGAAATACTCTCTTATTATTAAGTCAAAAATAGTAAATTTGATAAAAAATGTAGACTCAATTTTGTCTCTATATATGAGAAACATTTGTTATACTTTCTGATAATGGTGAGCTACTTTTTCAGTATATATACTATACATATAACAAGTATCTCATTGCACTCTTAAATATTTTTGAAGGAATAGTAACGCATTTACTCAGTTTTTAATAAATCTTCATTTTTGTTTGATGACAACTCCATTGACATTTTTTAATAGTTATAAACAAACATACGTAACGTTTTACTGTGCCGTAATTCAGCAATAATATTGAATCTACACCCATTGGCATCAATACATGGTATAAACTTCAAAAACATATCCGACAAAAAAATTGATTAATGCAGAAGCCGATTTTCTAGAAAGATTTAAGATTGACCAAATCAAAACATTCCTATTCGATTCAATACTATAAAGTAAATTCAATATCACTTCAAAAGATTAATCACGACAATAATATCTAATATAGAAAAGTACACACAGCACATGAAATCGCTCAGCCGTCCATAAATTAACCAAGACAAAAAAAAACAGTCAAACGAAACAAAAGCAATCGCTTCACCGGAAACGATTCATCGGTTAGATTTTAAAGTCCTCGACTCTCGAAGTCGCTTCAATCTCGAGAAAGAGAGAGAGAGAGAGAGAGAGAGAGAGAGAGAGAGAGAGCTGCTGCAGCCAAGACCCGTACGAAACTGCGGGGCATTAAATTATGTTGGCGTGGATGTCGCGACGCGCAGCATGTCGCCCCTTTTTACTGCGGGAAAAATCTCGAGAGCTCAATCAGGCCTCCCCGAGAAACCCATCGCTCTTAAGACGCCTTCCTCGGAATGACTTCAAGCGAGCGTATGCATAACTAGAAACGGGATGCGATGCGCCAGTTCTCTCTCTCTCTCTCTCTCTCTCACTCTCTCGCTTTATGTTAATGCGAGATAAGAAAATTGCCTGTGGCTGTGTTATATGCGCGCGTAATAGAGACTGGATTCTTTGGAATGCATACCTAGCGTGCGGTAGGATATTTAGTTTTATTAGTTGTGGTATTTAAATGAGAATGTTTTTTCTGTTTGTGTATACTATAGTATATATATATATATATATATAAAGATCGATTGAAAGAAATTGTATAGGAAGTGGATTGGCATGTAACTGTTCGCTTTTAAAAATGTATAGGACTTTCTGAAATATGTGCTGTGTTGAGCCGTTACATTGATAATGACGCGTTTTTCGGCGTGGCAAAGTTCTGTAACAATTAAATTGCGAGAGTTGCGGTAAAAAGTATGTGGTTTTTATCAGCGCGTAACAGCATATATGATATATATATATATATATGTACCAGACTTTCCTACTCCAGAAATGAAAGTTAACTACGGGATCGGCAAAAAATTTAAGGCTCTTAAATTATTGACACTCGGATAATTTCACAATCACTTTTTCTAAATGAAAGATTGATCTAAAGTGCGTGTACTTTTCAATGTTTTTCTACGATATGTTTTTGCTGCCAGGACTGTAATTCATCTGTAACTGACTTTAAATTTTCGTAAGGCAAAGAATTACAGGTTATACCGTGTGTGCGCTATCAATTGTATCAGTGTAAACGGCCAGAAAAAAGTGCGCAAAAAAAGTGAATCGGATAAAATGTGATCGACGATACACTGAATCAAAAATTGGAGTACCCCCTCGAAAAAATCATCGAGTAACAAACTCGACAAACATTTATATAACCAACTCGACACGTATCCCATCCCTTTAAAAGAAAAAAGCGGGAAAAAAACTGGATAAATTTGAAAAATGCGGCGAAGCATTGGTTCTTGAAACTCGATATACCCAGGCGTCGTATGACTTTCCGCCGCGTCGTGTGCAACTAAATTCGATTTCGAGCCCGTATAGCAGCCTCTCCGCGCGCCCGCACACACACATATATACATATATCGAGTGAGCCGATCTAGTTTAATTTTTTTTTCGGTTCGCCCCGCCGTTCTCTCACTTGTTTTATCGAGACTCGAGTGCGCGAGAGAAGTGCATAAGATACACACACACACACACACACAGACACACGTATACACCGGTGCGCGCAGCGACTATATATATATATATACGCATGCGCACTGGAAAATCCGATTACATATATGTAGCGGGAGATTATGTGCTTGGAAGCCTTCCGAATTACCGTTTCTTATATGCAGATGAATCCGTCCTTGCCTCCTGCATACTCACACATACTCGAATCCTTTTGTTACATACTCTCTTCTGGCCTTTAATGATGACCAGCTGAGATACTTATGGATATCAGGAATAATTCATGCGATTTTATTCCACGTACATGTACGTGTGTGTGTGCCGCACGGCTTTGACTTCCGAGTCTGGCCTTGTTATATATGCTGCCCTGGATTCTCTCTCTCTCTCTCTCTCGCTCTCTCTTTAATCCTATCTCTCTGTCTCGACTTCGCTGCGCACCGTTTTTGCGCTCAGGAAGCGGAGAATATTCAGGAAAATAAATCGATCTTAATCGCCGTGACAGTGTGTTTTTATCAATTGGTTACGCGCGCGCGCGTCCACTATATAGTATACGCGTTGACGATTATATATTTATGTACACCGCGTCCTTTTCTTACAGGTCCGTTTGGGAGCTGTATGAAACACGTTTATAATCGTGTCGGGAGACGGCGAAAGTCGCACTAGAAAATTATGCAGGTTTATCGAGATTTTAACTTATTAGTGCGCGAACGTATGGTCTTGTGAGAGGTGAAATCTAGATAAAAATGCATAATTTTCCGCTTTAGTTTTTATGCCGACGTAAATGGAGGTTTTCTTATGCCATCAAGTATACGTTTGGTACGACGATTTTCAGATTACGGGGGAATTACATTTTAATCCGCGAAGCAGTTTTTAATTGGAGCCATCATTAAAAAAATCGTCTATTTTCATTTGAATACCGTTTTATCTTGGGTTAAACGGTAGACTCGTCCATTACGATAGTATTGCTCATTACGAATCAAACGTTTGTTTGACACAATTTTATATATAATTAGAAAGTAAAAGTTTATAATTGGCGACATGAAAGTTCGCTTTTAGAACTCAAATCACTTGACTCACAGATGTTCATATTATATATAGGTAATTAAAAACAAAGTACGGCATGCATTGGAAGTTTAATTTTACGCAGCTAATTAATCCACAAAGAAAATGTTACCGCCAAAAATTCGCCCACCAACTTCATTGAAATCATAAAAAAGAAAAAGCGCTCAAAGGAAAAACTACTTCAATTGATAGCTGGACAAATATAATCCTTATCGAAGCGACAAAGGGGAGAAAACTATTCAAGCACACTGTAGAGCCAGTACAAAGAAGAGTCGACCGCAGATAGAAGACGGAGACTACAGACGAGAGGGACACTGGAGAAACACGTCGGCGGATTTAATTAGCTATGATTGCGGTCTGCGCTTGACGTTGATTTTAATGGGGCTTGAGTGAATACGGCGCGGCAGTCTTAATTTTTACTCTCACTAACATTATAAAGTGAAAAGTCCCCCCCCCCCCCTCGCTCGCTCGCTCTGTCTTTTCTAAAGCAATTCGCGGCTATTGCATTATATATGTACAGTCTCCGTTTGCTGCTTACACGGAGAACAGTTTTACCCGTCCCACACCGTGCCGGCGGTAACCGCGCAAACCGAGTACGAGCGGCACAGCCTAGGAGCGTGCCGTACTCATGAGGAAAGAAGAGCGTACTTGTGTAGGAGAGGGGGACGCCGTCTCCTCCGCACACAGTTACGGAAGCGCTGCTCAAACGCGCCTCTCCTCGCTGCTCACGGGTGATGGTTGGTACGCCTTACGTGAGGTTACGCGGCACGCTGTATTTATGTGCTGCGCCCGCTACTCACGGTTTACCGTCGGTAAGCGTCGATAGCTATTGCCGACGGGTCATTC
>UELV01081667.1:0-12173 GCA_900490015.1 Megastigmus stigmatizans
ATATATATATATATATATATATATAATACGAAATCGAATTTCTTATATTCACAAGTTAACTTAACGTTTTTAATTTATTTTTTAAGACTCAGAATATTTTATTTCCTGTTCAATTGCCAGCAAAATTGTATTTTTTTAAACTCATCAGAACATTTAATTTCCCATTCGATCGCCAGCAAGATTGATTTATTTAATATGTACACCTCAGAATCCGTTAGCGTCGCGGGTGGAAAAAATTCTAAGCCGCTAATGTGCAACGCAACGTGGCGCATAAACACACGTTCCCCGCTGAATCGTACAGCTGCTGCAGGCCCGCGAAATTAGCTTAATCCTCCGGCGATTTACATGCTTGCATTATTTATCGAGCCGAATAATCTCGATTAAAATTCATCATGGCTCGCCACCGTACTTACTTACATCCTTAACGCATGCGGCGCGAGATCCAAGGTCGAAAAAAGTCAGCTGCATACGGTATTACGGACGAGAAAAATGCCTCGTAATCAGCGACGCAATTTAGAAAAAAGCTAATCTTTCCCTCGAAATCCGTATAGCCAGAATTCAGGTTTCACCCCTTGTTCTACCACGACACGTTAATTCGCCCACCTCTCCATCAAAGGTTACCGTGTGTAGGTGCTGCTATATACGTGTGCAGTCGTATACATAAGCGTCGTTTGAAAATAGGCCGGAACAATCGTCGGAACAATTGTCGAAAATACATTGGGCCATTCGGCGAGTCATGCGATTCGCGCGACCATATAATGCAATCCTTATACACCGCACACAACCGCAGGATACACGTGCAGTGCAGTGCCGCGTCCACGTGTGTGTGTACGTGCGACTACCTTCGCGAATCTACGTCACTGCCAACCTCCTCCACCTCCTCATCCTACTCCTCCTCCCTCTCCTCCTCCTCCACCGCCACCCAACTTCTCCTTCTATATACCGCCGCTACTCGCGAGCTTTCGTGACTCGGCCTAATGGATTGATCAAACAGTCTTGCTTTTATGTAGATATGCGCTCGCTCGTAGCTGCTTTCCCTGGAGGTGTTGATAAAAAATTGGAGGGGAGGCTTGTTGCAGGGTATTTCTGAGTTTCGTATAGCTGCTGCTGCTCGCGCGCAGCTCTGAAACGGCGCGCGAGCTTTTTCATTATACACGAGTGCAGCTGCTTGTGCGTGCGCTGAGGGCTAACGCGTCACTTAAAATCGACCATGCCGAGACTTTTCTTTTCTCTCTCCCTCTCTCGTTTTCATTTGCAGCCTATCAGAACTGATGCTGTTACTCACAACTACTGCCTTTTTTGCTCAATCTTAAAAACGCGAATTTTCTTGGGTTTTATAGATTTTTTTGTTAAATGTTAAACTTAAGGATGTTCTGGCAATACAATCAAATCCAAAAGTTAGTCAAATTTAAAAATTAAGCTTTTATGATTTTAAAATATATTTTCATACAGAACTATACTAGTATTGAAGATTGAACCCGGTTAAAATTTATTTAAATGTGTTTAAAAGTATTTTCTGACTATATAAAGATTAATTTGACAAACTTTTGGTTACGAATTTGCCCTTTTTTGCCATGTTAATCCTGAATTGCTTCGTTTATAACTTCTAACATACATTTTTTATCGTTGATACATGTTAAAAGTGTAATTAGTTATTGTTATACAAATTTTCAAGTACTTGACATTGTTTTTTCCTTAGTTTTTTCTCGATTATATGTGAATTTCTGTATCAAATTGATATATATTCTATACAGTATGGATTAAATTGACTTTTATACTTATCAATAACTTTTAAACGAGCTACTCAATCCTTCTAAAATTTTGTGGCAGATCTTGTATTGTTAAAATCTACTTATTTACAAACTTTCAAGTATCTGTCATCGTTTCGACTGTATAGACTGAACATCCTTAAAGGAAATGTTTTGTAGTTTATTTCTTCTAGTAAAAATCAGTAATCTTAGAAAACATAAACATAATTTTAGTCGAACGCGATTATTTTAGGAAAACTTTGCTTTCGATGTTAATGGGTTAAAGCACTTACGCGTTGAGAACTCATACGAGTAAAAATTGACTTCATTAGGGCTTAGTGTTTCTTGGCAGCATTTTCTGTAAATTAACACTCGTAAGTCAGATGTGAAATGCGTTTGAATGAAGGCAATTTCATTTTCTTTTTTGAGATTAAAAAGTTTTCGCTTATACGCACCTCAAAGACACTCAACCCTTAACAAATCACAGAAAAGCTTATAAATTAAGATGCATGTACATTAGAGCTAGAATGTACTTTATTAAGATATTATATACCTATTGATGATAAAAATATACAATGTTTTGACCATTTCGATAAAATTTCTTCAATTTGCTAGTTTCAGACCTGATGTTCAATTATTCTTTTGTCAGGTGTTTGTCGCACAAACCCTCTGGTCTCTTGCAAGAACAAAATTCATATTATCGAGCTCTGTTGTCCTTTATCTTCTGGCCTATGCGCTCCTATCATTATAGACACACACAGAGGGACACGATCACATACCTCGCGCAGCAGCTGGGCTGACGTATTTTTCGCTAGACGCTCACCACGTGCTGCGCGGACGCGTAATAATAGAGCCGTCAGTGCATTTAGATACACGGCGAGTGATGCGTCGCGCACGTGTATACGCGAGAGGGACAAGATGAGAAAAAGGTGAAAAGCGCGCTCGGTGCAGCTTGTCACGTTCCTCTTGATCATTGAGGCTGCAGCTTTAGCGGAAGCTGCTGTTACACGTATATTATGGCCGCGTCTGTGTGTATAAGTGAGACCGAGCGAGCGCTCGATGGAACCGCCGGCTTCTCACATATAGGCACACGATTATTGTTGCTAAGCGAAAAAGAAGCGACGCTGGCTCTGAAACAGCAGCTCTTGATCAATGCTCTCTTCAATTTCTGGACTGTCTATATGTGAGATGACGGTGATTCATCGAATTCTTTGGGTTCAATGGAGTGAGTTGGAAATGTTCGGTAAGGTTGTGGAAGAGGAAAATCTGTGTGTCACTGAAACGTTTACTGTAATCGACTGACTGTGTGCATATAAGTACGAGCAAGTTGCGCTAACGTTCTGTAATTAATTTCACACTGCAAATATTCGGAATTAAAATTTTTTTAACGAATAATAAATTAAAAACAATGTGTTTTAACTTATTTTTAATTTAAGGAGAACGATGATTAATTGTGCATGATAAACAAATGCAGAATCTGGACCGAATAAATTTTAAACAATTCATTATACAAATTAAGTATGGTGAGAAAATAGATCTATCCTTTGGGCGGATCAACCTATATTCATCTACCAAACAAAAATACCGTCTCCATTTTCTCGGGCACTTCGAAAAGGTATTAAAAACACAAATTAATCGGTTAAAAGCATTCGATTCCGTGATCAATTATTTTCTTTCCATCGTACCCAAATGTAAACTAGGTACTTTAAAAACAAAATTAAAACGACGAAGACGATGAGAGCCAGAGACGATCCGCTTTGTCCGGTCTACAAGGTGAGATATTTTTAGACAAAACCAAAGAGTCTTGAACCGGAGAGGGATAATTAGTCCAGTTATCGATTCGGCCAGCGGGAAGAACGAAGAGGAGCAGAGAGAAAACATTGATGACGAGAGGGCGCGTACAATTTTCGCTCGCGGACGTCTAACGAAGGCGTGCAGCGTCTCTGTGTGTGATTTAATTGTTTAACGAGAGATATAAAGGAGACGATTCAATTAAACGATTGCAGTCGGAGAAAGAGAAAGAGAGAGAAAGAGAGAGGGGGGGAGGAGTCTGGATGCCGTACTTATTAATCAATTAGCTCGTTAATAGATCGCTGGCGGGTCAGGTTTGACGTCAAGGGACTGTCCTCCACCTCTCGCGTCCAGATGTGCATTACGGGATATTCTGCTTTCTTCTTTATCTCTCTCTCGAGAGCGACAATTCACGCTTTACTTCTGGATATGGAGATCAGAGGGTAATTTTACACTCGTGTGTTTACTAGAATCCGTTTAATTTAATGGCTGTGATTATGTCGGTGTATTTTTAGATTATGCAAATAAATACAGCACTTTCAGTTATCAGTGACTACTTTGACGCGGACTATAATAGAAGCTTGATTCGGTTGATCTCTTTTAAGAAATAAGTTACGACTGTATTAAAAATTATTTATTTATTACCATGATTAGTATTCAACTTTAATACAAAAGACGACATGAAGGTCGATAAGAAGTATACTATAAATCAGCCGTACAAATTTCCAAATGTTGTCTTAAAAATAGTTTCAAAGATACGAAAATTTAAATACCACATTTTTTTTAAGTAGGTACCCTAGAGGGAAATTATAGAGCAACAGTTCTTGTTTTTCTCCATGCATTAAAAGGGTGCCCACTTTCCCTCCCTTTCTTTTTATCCATAGAAGTGAAAATATCCTACTTTACTCTGATATAATTAAAAAAAATATCCACCCTGATTACGTCAGTCGAAAATGCTTTGCAGTTCGTTTTGTATAAACCAAAGTCTAGCGACGCGACGAAGAATCAAGTTCTACTCGATCGTTATACATTTCCAAATCTGAAGAGCGCAATATTTCATCACCTCGTTACGCACAAACAACAAAAAGAAAAGCGTATCTCGGCTGAAAACTGCGAAAGCTCTACGGGCCGTGTTGCGAACGTCATCGCGCAAACACGGCATTTCGTTTATACCCTCGTAGAGCAAACATTAAAAGCAGCCCTGTACAAGCATCTCTCGACGCACCTCACTCAATTGGCCGCTGCAAAAAAAAGGGAAAGAAGAAGGAAAAAGCTGCTCGAGAGAGAGAGAGAGAGAGAGAGAGAGAGAGAGAAGGAAATCGATCGAGCACTCGAACGCATAAACAAGCCTGCACCACACGCTCCGCGTAATCCGTGCGCGCCGCCTCTATATGCCTCTTTTTATTTTCCATCCCCTGCTGCAGCAGCAACGGCGGCGGTGCAGGCAGCACAACGACTGCACGCTCTCATTAAACTCCTAGAATATGCGCTCGCGCGCCAACACACATGCGTGTATATCGCGACTTTCCTTCTTTTTTCCCGCTCTCTCTCTCTCTCTCTCTCTCTCTCTCTCTCTCTCTCGCACGCGCGAGTGTGTGTGTGTGAGTGTGCGAGTTTGTAGGGGAATTGCTGCTACCGCACGCAGCAGGAAAATCGTCGGCAATCGCTGGTCCGTGCAACAATTTCCGCTTCTTTCTCTCTCTCTCTCTTTCTCTCTCGGTCTCGCTGTTGCCTGCACTGTGTACACATATAGACTGTACAGGTATACACAGTTGGCGCTGCACACACGTATAGAGTTTCTCTCTTTCGCAGTCCTGTGCACGTGCTGCCCCGTGCCAAGCGTTGCGCGCCTCCCGCTTGATCAATTTTTCAGTTTCTCCTTTGCCTTCTCGTTCTGCCCGCGAGTCTACGTCCGTGTGTGTCCGTGTGTGTACGTACAGTTTCGTGCTCTCTTTCTTTCTCTCTCTCTCTCTCTCTCTCTCTCTCTCTCTCGCTCTTCTGGTTTGTACGTTATTCGTTTCGTTTGGTTGAACGAGTACTTACACACCTTCGAGGGATGGGAGGTTGGTTGGGGCTTTTTGTAGTGTGCATTCGCCGTCCGCCGCTGATTTATCGGCTTTTCTCAAGGAAAACTTTGCGATTAAATCTTTTTTACTATTGTGCCCATCGCCGAGGGAATAATCGGGGCTCTTCTGCAATTATTCTCGGCGCTCGTTCTGCGCGGCTCCTGCTCTTGTTATATGGCGCGTCGCTAACGTTTTATATCTCTCCTGACTCGTTTGACTCGCGCGGTTCTTTTTCCTCTCTCTCTCTCTCTCTCTCTCTTTCTCTATTTCTCTCTTTCTCTTTCTCTCTCCCTCTCTAACTCACTCGCTCTTTTTTATAAAACTTTTCCCGTGCGATTTTAGTCGACTGCTCGTGGATGGATGTTTCCGCTTTTTTTTCGATAGTGAGTTTACGTGTGTATTCGCGACTATCCGTTGATATTTCTTTTCTTATTTGCGGAGTCTTGCTATATTGAATATCGTTAAAGAATGACCTATTGTAACTAGATGATTTAGTTAGACGGTTTCTTAACGACTATAAGCGGATCTTGATTGCTTCGCTGTTTATGGGGTTTATATTGAAGTACTATTAAATTTATTTCATTGAATTATTGAGTCAAAACTTAAGGAGAAAAATTTTGATCTTTCAGTTAACCGTCAACTAAAATGTAATTCGCCTTATATACAAAGTATTATTTAGTTTTTACTTATTAAATAATTTCAGTTGATGGTTTTTAAACTAAAACCAATAATCTCGTACTATAATTATACTAGAAAAAAAAATTATTTTTTTTGTTTGAATTGTCTGAAAATTATTTTAGAAAGTTTATTGATTTTTATAACTAAAATAGTCTACGAATAGATCGAAGTTGCTTACGAACATATATAATTTGCATTTTTTTTCGTCTGCATTTTTGAACGTATATACATAAATAGAACCATTAATTTTATTTTTGCTTTGAATTTTTCTGATAAGATTTTATAGATTCCACTGACAACTTAATTATTCAGATGAACAATTCAATAATAGCATTGTATTAATGATAAAGGTTGGGCTTTCATGTTTCTCCTAACTCGGAGAAAAATAGCTTGGATTTTGAGTAAGGTCGAGTGGTCTCTTTCGAAGACATAGCAGGTGGGCACTCAGCTGACATAAGCCTATTGTGCTGTTTGCCCCTTTAATATTTAACTAACCGATTCACCCTCGTTTTCTCTGTTATCCGCCAAAACTCATTTCTAAGTCAAAGGGTGCGCGTTACTTTTTTCTTATATTCTGACCATTTCACTAAAGTCGCTTCAAATCATACTTTAATGGCCCTTTTACGAGAGCTTCAAATTAATGCAATAATTTGAAAAAGATATACTCCATTGAATCACTTTCTTTTCAAATGACATAATAAGCCAGTTTTTCATAAGAGAAGAAATTAGACTGAAAGGCAGGGATGATCTCTTCTTTACGTTGTCTTGTAAGCCTCTTGGATAAAGTGATATTACATTCCAGCCAACTGAAAATTTTAGTTTTCAGTAGATTGACTAAGATGAGGTTCGAAGTGAACTTATCGAGTAAAGTTTGAAGAGGATTATTCAAAAGTTTCTAAAAATAGCTCTAATGAAAGGATAGCGTCTACGCCTTCTGATGAAATTCTTGAAGATATAATCTGACGGTAGCTTGAATATTATTAAGCGTACTCTCTACATAATTATGAAGTAGTAAAAAATTGCTTCTAATCAGTGATGTGCTATTTGAGCAAGTTATAAGTATATAGAGAAAAGATTCGCTACGAACAACAGTGAATATTCAGATGAGTAAATTCACTGAGCTTAAATATTGAAAATTGAATAATTAATGAATACAATTTCTGACAAATGAAAATTTGTTTTTATGCACTATTTAACTATAGATATTATGTTCCATGATATTTATGACATATAAATTTATAAAGTAAAAGGATCAAAAATCGTACGGAAAAATATGAAATTGACGGCATGCGAATCGGGAAATAAATTTCTACTTTTAAATTAGTAGTTTCGGAGTATCTGTAAAAATTAATAAGAGTTTATCTCATGCATAAATTATAATTTTCAAAGACGTCTTAAGTTTAAAAAATAGATTTTTCTAAAATTTGTTACTTACCTAGTTGGTGAACGATCGATTACAAAAATATATAAGTTTTACGCCCACGTAATTTCGTATTCATATCAATATCACATATCTCTCTTGGTTGCCGTCTGAAAAATTGTCTCCGTATAACTGAACTCTCTCTTACTCGTCCTTTTCCTTCTTCACATACGTACTCGCAGATTTTAATCTTTAAACGCTGCAAATTGTGCCTCAGCTGACTTTTCGGCTTGCTCCTTCTTTTTCTCCTCGTTGTCGGTTGCGACTACTCGGCCTGGATACTCAATTCCTGCACGTGCCGCAACTTTGCGATTCCGTTGCCAAGTATCCCTTCGATTTCCGGTGTATATACGTATACATAGTCCGGGTTCACGTATACGAAGCTCGCCGAACGCGAGCCTCCGAGTCAAATGAAGAAGAAGAAGGAAACGTACGGGCACATAAAAGATAAAGGAAAATAAAAGCACGCACGTTGAGAGATACACGAAAATTCGACCGATAAATTCCAACTATAAAGGCTGCAGGTCGTTATATTTGTCTTTGTATTCCCCTCCCGAAGCTCTTTAATTGTGGAAAGTAGTTGAAGAGCAACGAGCTGAAATGTTGTTGAAAAGAAGCGATTATTATTGTTACAATTTGGAAGAGCCACAGACCAAAGTAAGCTTTGTTATTTTTCTTGAATAATTGTGGAAGCTTTTTTGGAACAGAAAAATTGCGCGTTAGACAAGGCGTATGAAATATATACCATTAAAAAGCAGACAGAAAGGCAGTTGATTTAAAAAAATTAAGGATCTCTGATGTCGGGAACGTATAGACTAAAATTTTCATCCCCTGTATAAAGACTAGCTAGCCATTAAAATCAAATAGTTTACAGTAACTTTCGTTAAGTGTATAAATAGGATATCTACTGGGTTTTCAATATTGAATTGATTAAAGTTAATCCTGAACCAATGTCACAAGTTTTACCCTCTGAGTGGTCGCATTTTCACTTACAAAATTGTGTTAAAAATTAAACGACACTTTCTTAGTATTTATTCTAAGAAAAAGTTGCTTTTTTGAAAGACTAACTCTGAATTAATGTCACTCCTCTTCTTTAAGCTAAAACATCTAAAGAGGTAAAAATTCAACTTCTTTATAGTAAAAACTTACGCCCTACAGTTTTTACTCAGAAATGTTACTCAGATGATTGCAGTACTTTTAAAAGATAAGCATGGTGCCAGTTGAAACGTATACTAAACAATTTATTCTGCATTGTTAAAAGACAGGGCCACTATTTTTTCAATGAATAGCAAAAACCTTACGTTTAATGCCAATGCTCTGTCACTTGCAGAAAAACTGAAAAAAAGTTTGTGACAATCATTCTAAATTAACTAAAATACTACATGTCAATAATTTTCGATAAGAAAATCTTTTATAAAATGTACATATAAGATATTTTTTTCATTGCAAGAGTAAGAGAGTTTCTTTTTTTTCTTACTTTTTATAAAAAAAATTGTCTTACATCGAAATTAGTTGACAAGCATTAGTATTTTTGGTTATTTTAAAATAAATACCACAACCTTTTTTGTAGATTTTAAGTATGTATATAAGTGTCAGGATATTTAAATTAAACATATTTTTTTCACTATTACTAAAACAAATAGTGGCACTATTTTAAAACATTGGCATTAGTTTCATGAGCCTTCTCTAACGGATAAGTTTCCTATACATCGTTGTTCTCATGCTTTGCTTCATTTAAATTAAAAAGATTTTTTCTTGCATTTAAAGTTTGTACATTCTTCTTCTGATATAGTGTAATGTTTCGTAGTTGTGACGTACATAAGTAAGGTACCACTCACCTGGGTTTGATAGGTGAGCATATTAAAACTCGTTCAGAACTTAGTTTACTCGTTTCGCAAATAAAGACCCACCCAACCCCGCTCTACGCGCCTTATGAGAGGAGACAAGACAAAGGCCACGCTTTGGACACATTGTCTTCTTGGCTGTGCAGAACTGAATTTCCCCGGGTGAGGGCATGGAAACCTTCAGTGACTTTTCCTTATCCCACGCATTGGGGCGGTGCACCGATTGATTTTTGTAAGTAGTCCTTGACTACCTCCTCACTGCCGCGCAATGGACAAGGAGGCCTTCACCGAGAACTATTTAAGCCGAAACTGGTCCGGATATGGGCCTACGTAGGAATGCGCATTGGTCTCCAAGCGCATAGTATAGATTGAGAGATAGAGAGAGTGAAAGGTATTTAAATGAATGAAAAATGGATTCAATGTGGACAGCGTCTGCTTTCTTAATTCTCTCTCTTTTTTTATGTGTGCTCGCAGTTTTAGTCTCCCCCGATTCGGCTTGATGCGCTGCTTATATAGCTGCTGAGGCGGTCTGATTGATTTCTCCCTCTCTGCGCTGCTGATTCTTCTCGCCCTCTCTCTTTCTTTCCGATGCGGTATGGTTGTATAAGATTCGCACATGTATATACGCGTATTATGATTCGCATCACGCGTCGATTTATGTGTATATTTAAGATATTCGCAAGGCGCTCAAATAATCTAATTTATTGGCTTTATAATTAATCTTTCATTGGTTTCTATATTAATTTCTATTTGTTTATTTAATTATTTAAATTATAATCTTATTTTTGCATGCTCTAACAATCGATAATTCTTTTATAAACGATGAGGAATATTCTTTTAATTTCAAGAAATATATTTTGATTTAATTTTAATTTTAATTCGCTAATTTTTAATATTAAAATTTACTACGATTATTTATTATTATATAAATAATTATGATAATTATTTGAAATTATCATTGAATTAGGTGACGAGTGTCACATAGTTGATGATCACTTTCGAATTTAAAAAATTATATAATGAACTCTTTTGAGCGAATATTCGTTATTTTAACAAGAGGCGGTACCCCTTTTTATTAATCGAATAATTCTTCTTAAGAAAAATTTATGCTTTTTTTTTTTAAAGAGTAAGATGTATTTGCAATACAAATTTAAGTCACTCGTTTACTCAATTAATAAGATATAATATAAGCAGAGAAAAATGAGATTCATAAAAAGGAAGAAGTTCTTGATAATTAATCCATATGCATAATTTTATATAAAGCATAGCTTGACACAAGTCCCAATCTCCATATACATTTATACATGAAAAACAAAGAAACCAATCCACTATGAAACACATAAAAGTAAAAGCTACACTTGCCCATCCTATAATATGTAGCGAACTTTAAAAATCTTTTAATTTATCAATGTAAACATTAGCCGAAGGAAGTACAACTAAAGAAAAGAGCACGAGTTTACGAGAGCATCTCTGTAGGTGATAGCAGCCGGGGAAAAGGAAGGAAAAAAAGGTAATGTATTCAGAAGGAGTGTAGAAGGAGAGAGTAGGAAAAAGGGTTGAGATGCTGGCGAGGGGTGGACGGAGAACGGGTGTCGTGGGGGAGAAGCGGAGTGGAAGCGAGAAAGAGTACCTCGGAAGTGTCGTCTATCTCGTTATGAAAGTGAAGTGGCGAAAGAGGAAGAAAAAAAAAGGCGAGAAGAACAGCAGCAGCAGCAGAAGCAGCTCGCGACGAATTCTATAAATAGATTGTGTTCCTCTGCGTAAAACGGGTTAACGGGCTGGCTGATTACGGGAGCGCTAGCTGAGCGCGCGAGAACAAAGGCAGGGGAGAGGGAGAGAGAGAGAGAGAGAGAACAAGGGCAGCCCTTTCCAAAATTTATACGTCCGAGGGGCCACTAGTGCAGCGCGAGCGAACTCTGCACAGAAGCGCGCGAGTGGGCAAAAAGCAGGGCGAGAGATGTGCGCGCACGCGGCTGTTTATTTATGTCCCGGCCTAAATTTTCGCCCGAGCTTATGGTGTGTAACCGCGTTTTGGTTGAGCATAAATTTGTAAATTTGATTTCCCGCGAGCGTGATAGCATTAACGATTCACGCATTTCTCTTACTCTTTCTTTTTCTCCTTCTGGAGGTTTCGCCCTTTCTTTCGTCCTTTGTTTTTTCTTTCCTCACGCCTCTCGTGCGTGATTATTAAGTTTGAATTTATGGGCTTGTTTTGGCGAATGTTCGTTTAGAAAGTGTCGTGACTTTGATGCGCCTTGAAAATTCGGACCGATGGCCGCGTTTATTTTGAAGGGGCGATAAAAGCCATTGTAATTTTGGTGCTAGCGAACTGTACAATAAATACATTATTTCAAAAGAAAATAAATACACTTGCAATGCTCGATTGTTTCCAAATAAAAAGATTAGAAAAATGCATTTGATTTGACCGCTCTTAAAGTTTTGGAGTTGATTTAAAAAGCATATTTTGAAGAGACCATTCTACTAGATCGATTTCTCCAATTTATAAAAACCAATGGCATTTTATCCTCTATTTTGCGCGCTGTAAGTAAAAGGTATAGGAAATACCAAGTTTATGTAGCAATAATGATCTTAGCTGTAAAATATATTTATATATATATATATATAT
>UELV01081670.1:0-14437 GCA_900490015.1 Megastigmus stigmatizans
GAGAGAGAGAGAGAGAGAGAGAGAGGTCTGCGAGGCTCCACACGCGCGTCCCCGTCCTCGTCTTCGTCGTAGTCGTCGTCGTCGTCCTCCTCTATCCCAGTGTTAATTAACGCCGAGTCTCAGGACTGATTTACGTGGCGTCTAATTAGCGGCCCTGACGGCGATGTATGTAGCAAGCATTTTGATTGGCCGCGCGCGCGACCGACCGACCGAGCCAACTGCCCTCGCAGCCGCCTGCTGTTGCTGACGTTCTCTTGCTCTCTCTCTCTCTCTCTCCTTACCCCTCACACTCACTCTCTCTCGCTCTGTCTGTCTGGCTGTGTCTTTGCGGCCGATTGGCTTGGACTGCGTGTGTGTGTGTGTGTGTGTGTGTGTGTGCGAGAGAGAGAGAGAGAGTTGGGGTGTGGGTTATGCGAGTGTATATAGAGTAGCGAGCCTCGGTCAGAGAGAATCGCCAAGTGAAGGCGCGAAGAGCGAGTTTTAATGAGCGCGACGAGTCTACCCTGGCTATTGTCTCGGCCAATGTGGCGAGACGTTTATATTTAAAAGTCGATGCTGATTAGGCGGAATTAATACCGGGAGGATATATTGTACGCAGCGAAAAAAAAAACTGTATGCGCAGGTATACCGCGGAGTTTGGTATGTAGAAAAAGACAGTGACATTTGCACTAATTAAAAATAATACTGCGTAGACATCATAGCTTAGCTTACTCGGTCTAAAGTCTCTTTTGTTTTGTTAAAGCTTATTTGCCGTTCTTTTAAGAATGTTTAATTGCAAATTGGATCGCCATAGAGTTGGTATATATACTTTAGCTTCATTAAATAAAATATAACGAACTCGTATATCGGCATGTGATCGAGAATCCAATGCCTTTTATGTCGACGATATAAATTAGTTGGTCAATTGGGTAATTAAATAAATTGCCGCTATACCGAAGCCTTAAACAAATTGCGATCGCGTGATATTAACCGCGAGACGTGAATTCAGCTATCTCCTT
Organism: Megastigmus stigmatizans; assembly: GCA_900490015.1. Taxonomy (NCBI): domain Eukaryota; kingdom Metazoa; phylum Arthropoda; class Insecta; order Hymenoptera; family Megastigmidae; genus Megastigmus; species Megastigmus stigmatizans. Next base: position 999 of record UELV01081670.1, read on the forward strand.
ATAAATATTTTTATACAATCCATGAAATCACGATACGTTATCATGTTCGACATTTTTTAAACATTGATATATATATATATATATATTTAGAATGAGTCGCACTAAAGGATTCGAAGAATTTGTATAAACACGAAGTATGCAACGACTGCACAGTTTAAAAATGTGAGTTATGCAGCCAGTTGAGTATAGGAACAATTAAAATTCAGACTAGTGAATTTCAATAAATTTTGTAACACGTACTTATTTCAAAGTTAAATATTCTCGAGCTGTATACACGCGAGACACGCGTCGACAAGCAGCCTTTAACGCGCTTTATAGTTTGGCAGTCGAAATTTCCAAAACTCGTTTTTCCGCATATCCTCGGTAAAAAATACCGGAACGAAAAAAACAGACAATAAAGTATACGGACTCGCAAAGGAATCAGCAAATCGAGCGAAGCCAAAAAAGGCCCTTTACACTCGCGGAACGCGAGCGAGACCGCACACAAACGTAATATAGCCTCGCGATCATTAAAACTGAGTGAGAGCGTGTCGAAAAGAAAAGGAGAACGCGGAGCCTCTGCGAGCGGCTGGCGGATATTTTCGTATGGGATTAGCAGCGCAAATGAATACAGTGTCGATTGAGGGGATTTATACTACCGACGCCGCCGCTGCCGCCGCGCATAAAACCGAGAAGAGTATATGAGTTCCAAGTGGCTGCCAAATGGCTTTTGCATTCGCATCGCTCACCGATTTATTCGCCTGACAATTAGCCCCGGCCACGTTATAACTACACGGACACGGCTTCTAGACTTTCTCTCTCTCTCTCTCTCTCTCTCTCTCTTTCTGTGCACGCACCCGTCAATTAACCAGTGTCTACGCTCCCGTCTCTCTCGCCTTATGTTATAACATGCGCATTCCATATAGCCGAAAATACACACCGCACACTCGAATATATGCGCTCTGCTGCAGATTCTCGGCAATGCAATAATCGCGTGAGTCTCGAGTTGTTTTTTTTATCTTTCTTTGCAGGCTAGGTGGAAGCAGGACTGCGCGGACGAGATATCCGGACGATAAACGCTTTCGCGCTGCGGTCGTTCTCCTGCACTGACCGTATTGAATGTATTATATAGTCATTATGTTGCGAATTGCAATTGATCGAATTTTACTCGCTTGTATTATTTTTAATGAATGCTCGGGACCATCGGTAAAAATAACATTAGTTTTATATTATTATATAATAAGAATATCGTTGCAATAATTGTAACTTTGATTTATTTTTTTTTGCGAATTTTATATAATGGTTTGCAACCGTTTTGTTACTGCACAATGGCAAATGAAACATACACAGGGGCTTATGAAACAACGCGACACATTTTTAATTCATTTATATTTCAAATTGGCCAACTGTGTAGTAATAATTCTCCTAAGAATCCAGCCAACTCGTACGTTTTCGTTCGCCACGCGGCGGGGCACGGAACAATCCACAGCACGTACGTGTAAAAACGAGGAGCAGAACTATTTCGGCGATTGGCATAGAATCTTGTAAAGGTCTAGTGTATCGCGCATCGGGCACCATAAAAAGGGTCTCGCGCCGATCCAGAAGTATAAGCGAAAGATTGACTTACCTCGGGAGATTGGGCCGCGCGCGCACAGCTCGACGATCGCGAGCAATTTGTCGCTCTCTGCCGATTATGTGTGTGTGTGTGACAGAGAGAGAGAGAGAGAGAGAGAGAGAGAGAGGGAGAGAAAACCCGACGGGATAAGACGGGCGAGCGCGTATACCGGACGAAAGAATCCAATAAAGAACAAAGTACTACTTTTATCGCCGCACAGGCTACAAACGAGCGGAACGGGTTATGCACGTCAATCACCGAACACCGAGGACCCAAAGTCAGCGCGTATTCCGTGTTGCGAGTCTTCACGGCCCAACTCTCGAGACTTGCGTATACACGTGCTCCGTCACTTATGATTTTTTTATATCTTTAATTTCATTAGCGACTTTTCTCTCTCTCTCTTTCTCTCTCTTTATAAAAGCCCTGACTCACCGAAAAAAAATCTTCCACTGCTGCTGTATTCTTCTTCTTCTTCTTCTTCGTCTTCGTCGAGATCGTTATATTTGACGATTCTGCATTTTTTTCTCCGTTCGAGTTTTCGTTTTGCCGCTCTTTTAATTGTGAATTTTAAAGCATAGAGATTTCCGCAATCGCGTCCAATTGCTGATGTTCATGGTTTTGCTCTGATTTTTCATTTTTTCCTCATGTGTATATATGTATATTGCCCAGTTAATGTAGTTAAACGAGCTGTTTTAATATTCTTTGCGTATAACAACCATAATAAATTAACTGTCTTTCCAAGACGATAAACTTATTTTTCATTTTAATTTTAATCTCGAGTTAAGAACTTTCATTAAATCGCTCTTCCATTTCGCAAGCAAACGCCAAATGCGATCTGCTGATTGAAGAAACGTATATAATGTTTAATAGGATTCAATAAGAAGTTGCATGATTCTCAATTAAAATTTAATCTGCAAATAATTTCTATATTAATTCATCAATTTTAATTATTAACAACTAGATCTGCTTGAAATGAATTCGATTAGCTTTAACGAACGTCATATGTATAACAATATATATAATATGTAAATATTTATACTTACTTGAGAGTCATTCTACACATCGTGCAGTTGTATAGTACGTCTTAAATTCAATTATTATTAAAAGAAAAATATAACCAATGAAAAAGCCATTCGGAAGTTGAAAAGAAAAAAAAATGATGAACATAACAATAAGAAAGTACGTTATTCGGTGGAAAAGGAAAATGGAGCGGAATGAAAGAGAAGCTGGTACATGTAGGATGCAGGTCCAAGTAGTAAATGAAACGAAAAAAAAAACCCTTGGGAACTTTCTAAAAACTTGTATCTTTATTAATTAATAAACGTGTTTGTGTTTTGCGTCGTGTATCGCGTTGTATTATTTTACATGAGCTCTCTCGGTGGGGGCCTGGCGCGCCCGTGGGGATATCGGCGCCGCGTGTATATATATAGTCGATCGGGTCAAACATTAGACGACAGCCGCGGTGCAGGCGCCTCGATCCCCCCGCGTTCGGTCCCCCCTCTTAGCTTACAAGTCGAGATAAATCAAATAACAAAATTAACTAAACGCAGATATTTCGATCGGCCTCGAGACCCTGGCGCAACGACGAGAACGAGCCAATTCCACTCGTACAATATAAACGAGGACTTTCGCATCTACGTTATACATAGTTTCGCACGGCGAGCCGCACTATAGATCCAAGAAATTAACCAATTTCGAAGAAGAACCATCTATAGGCTTGTTATATTATTATCGTTTGTTGACAGACAAAAGCAAAGTGGAAAGCAAACGACAGTTTCTTTTTTGTTGCAGGGTGAATTGGTTTTTGAGGCGGCGAATCGCGCTTCTACACGTTATAATAGAGTTTTGAATGGATTGTCGCGCTTGATCGATATAGACCATATTCGTACAGAGACTTTGACTTTGTTTCTCTCGAGGGATTGTAGGGATGGCATTTCTTCGAAACTGGCTCTCGCCCTCTGGGCCGATTTTATATATATATACATATATATATAAATGTCTCGGTCGCGCGCCGTGGTATACAGGCTGATCGGCGTTGAATCGTGCGTTTGCCCGCGACGAGGCGGGCGCGGGCGACACGCCGCCACCGTCGACTGTAATTAACCATTTATATCACACAAATCTTTAACAATATACAAAATGTATTCCTATATACAAGTTTTAAATTACACATCCATGCCGTTCGACTCGTATCGCTCGGTCTCCCGTTTTATCTTTTTATTATTTTTTGTTTTCCCCCAACTCTCGCTATCTCATCATTTACGTCTCGTCTTTCTCGTCTTTTTCTCGCTCGCATTCTCTCTCTCTACTTAGTATTTCGGCGTTATTTTTTTGCTCGCCTCGCGATTCATTTCTTATTGACCTGTTTTGCAGATTTTGTTCCATATATGACGCGGCCGCGCAGCGTAACGGCGAACTGTGAGTCGAAAGATGACGACGAAACGAAATCACGTGGAAAAAACAGAAGGATATAATGATCTAGAAGCTCGACCGTTACACAGCTGCAGCGTAGCTCGTTTTGCGGAACGTGTTTGTTTGTTTTGTTTTTCTCACTCGTAGACTTGGGTAAGACACTTGGCTCCTCTCGACTCTTTCCTCTTTGTTCAATCGCGTTCGTCTCCCTTTTCCCCCCACCGCCCAATATTTTCCAAACCATCGCTCATCTCATCTCTCTTGTATAATGCATGCAGAACGGTTTTTTTTGGGACAAAAGTTCGCTATTTAACGGAACGAGTAAACGAGTAACAATCAGTTTTCTTATGGTACAGCTTACATCGAGAGTTTTTATTTGTTTTTTTGTTCCTTCGTTTGAAATTCTTTCAGCTTTAGCGCGCGCCCCTGTTTTTAATAAAGCGAGCTTTTGGGAAATCGTCCGGGCCAGTACTGTCGCGATTGTGCCGGAAAAATCAGTGTCACTTGAAAATATATAACTCGCGTCTCTGTGCTATATAGTTGTGAAGAATCGCATTTATCGAACCAAAGCAATCGAGTTGAACTTGTGAGAATACGTTATGATAACTTCGTGCTAAAGTTAGAGTGCTATGTTATCAATGAGCGTCGATGTTATTTTAAGAAATTTCTAGCGTTACCACTGGATTAGAATATGATTCGTGCAAAAAACGAAAGAATATAAAAGACACGAAAGCTCCGTTCTTACTCGAGTGTCTAGAGCTCAGTTTGACTCGAGTGATTCTTCGCAACCGATTTCCAAGAGCGCCCAATATTCATCATCGTTTCGTAAGCGGTCTGAAAGTCATAATTCCATAATTGAAAATCTCGACAAAGTATTTTTCCAGCCCGTCACTTAGCGGTAGGAGATAATAAGAATGTACAGTTTGGCTTTCCGTTAAATTGGTTTAAATCGTCGATCACGTTTCCTCACTATCATATATAATATGCATATGTGTATATTGCTATTGAGAAAACACCTACCGATAACACACTGGAGCTCGGTATTGGCCACGAACGCATTTTTATTCTTTCGCATTTAATGTTTTCTTCTTTTTTTTTGTTTTTAAATATACTTTGAAAAATTTTACACTTTCCTCGTCTTTGCTCTTTTAAGATTATACATTTATTTTACATTTATTGCGGATGCTCGAAATTGTGTACGGTGTTTTTTTTTCACGAGTGAAGTTTGCCTCTCTCCTGGTTCTCCCACACCCCCACTATATACTTATTATGGTATTGACAGACAACGCAAAGAAGCTCGATCCGCACGGCGAGTTTTTTCATAGTGACGCGTGCGAGTCGCTCTGTCCCCACCCCCCATTAGGATATTCTAAATAGATTGTCACACGACACGACTGCGCTATTGTCGTTTTATTAATTTTTTTTTGTTAATTTTTATTCACTCTCTTTCGTTTTGTTTTTCAAACGCAGTTCCGTCCAGCACACCGTAGGAAACTTCACCGATTTTTTGGGATGGGGGGGAAGAAAAAAGCGGCGCGCCTCCACGCCAATAAGTATATAAGTATTGTATTATATACATGCATGTTTGTTACAAGTTTCGTTACGAGAAAATAACAAGGGAGCTTAACTTACTCGGTCTGTTTTTCTTTCCTTTTCTTTTTTTGTTTTTTTTTTTCGTTTAAGTCAAAGGTTTTTCCACAAGCTTACGAGCTACCGTTGAAAAATATGTTCGTTTTGTTTTTGGAATTTACAGTCAGTTCTCCGTGAATTATATATGAAAAATACGACCTTTACACGGTTATATCGATAAGATTATGGGGCTGCTGTACGGTATGATTTCCTTCCTTTCTGCTTGCTCTCGATCGCTCTTGGAACACACGCGCCGCACCGGCTTCCAACCCAAAATCCTCAGCAAAGTCTCGAACGCGAACAATCTTTCTCTGGTAAGTACATTTGTGTATGACGGTGTTACCCTGATCATATCCAAGAGCGTGACGTGTCCCCGCAGCAAATCGAGGAGCTGAATGCGCAATGGTAATGGAGCGACGAGAAAAACCAACGAGAGAAACGGCGCGACGACGCGTCCTTCCGATTAAATTTCAGTCGGCTTCTCCAAACGGAACGCGGCCTCCTTGCAAGCTCAATGGCGATTCGTACCGACTTTCTCCTCCTCCTCCTCTATTTTTTCCTTTTCTTCTCCTCCTTTCTTTATTGCTTATACGACGAAACGCGATTTACGGGGGGATTGAGGAAGTTTGCGTCTGCGAGGCAAAGGGTTAAGAGAACGAAACGAGGCATCGATCACAATATATTCTGTAAAAGTTGAGATAGCAGAAACCCTTGTTTCTTTTTTTAAAGTGAACAGTTGGTAATGGAAATAGTACAATTAGATTCGATACAAGTTCAATTAAAATAGCTTCAATGTAACCTGTAAGATGCGATGCACTAAATGAAAATCGTTCCAAACGGCTCTGGTTCGCTAATTTTACAGAGAGAGAGAAAAAGAGAGAGAGAGAGAGAGAGCATCCTACTATGCATTCGCTAGTACAAATCAGTAAGGTTTTCCACTATCTCAAACCTACAGAGTATATAAATGGTGTGTAGTAGCGTGAAGGATGGGTTGAATAAAAAAAAAGAGAGATCGTCGAGAATTAAAGACAATTTCTTCGTTTAAAAGTCCCTCTGTATCTCATCGTCATTGCGGCGAGAAATGAAAATAAACGAGAGGGAGAGAAAGAGAAGTACGTCTATAGTCTTAGTCCTTGCGAATACAGATGTGGAAAGAGCGAATTCTTCGTCGTCGACGGCTGCCGCTGTCTTTTTCTTTTCTTTTTTTTCTCCCCCCCCGAAAATAAAAGAAGGTAAAAGGTGCGCAGAGGAAGCGAGCGAAACGTTAATGGGGAGGGCTTGGAGCGCGGAGGTCGGAAACAAGAAACGGGTAACGAACTTAGGCGGGCGATGATTTAGCGCTGAAAGAAAAATAATTTTCTAAAAGTCGATTTCGCGGTCGCAGCAGCAGCCACTCGCTCCCCGAATACCCCCGCGGAATTCTTTCACTCTTTATATATATAAACGGCTCAGGCCGATTGTTTAATGCAGAACAAAGACCCGCCACATTTCTCTCTCTATCATCTCGCTCCTCCAAATTGTATCTCTTTCTCTCTTTCTCTCTCTCTCTCTGATCTCTCTCTGTGTATTACGCATAGATACAATTATCGCGTAGGAATCTTCTCTCGAATCAATTATTGCAGGTTGCTAATCAGTCGTGTGTAGTCTTTCCGCTACATCTTTGTCTCGCAGCGATCGTCCGAAAAGCGAGCCGGGCGCATGGAAAACAAGGTCATCGTATATCGTGGCGTAAATCGGGGGGGTGTCCCGTGTGCGTGGGGGTGGGTGGAGGGGGGATGGGCAATTCGTCAGCGAGAAGATTATAGCCGGGCGCTCGTGAGCTCGAACGAAAAGGTATGTCGAAGGATAAGCAGCCAAGGTTAAGAGCTTTTCAGCCTATGGTGCCCGCAAGTTAATCGGAATCTCATACACACACACTCACTCTCTCGCACTCACACTCATTCGCGCGCGCATACACAATTGTTTCACTCACAGAATCACTGTGTCCAGAGTTTATTCTCTCACACTCTCGTTGTCTTTCCGGTACAATCACAAAGTGTCTCTGCACCGTTGAACGAGAGAATATTTAATCATCACACCGCAGAGCGCAATTGTCAGTAGTAGTAGTAGTAATAGTAGTAGTAGTAGTAGTAGTAGAAGTAGTAGTAGTCGGCTCGGCAGTCGAATCACACGCGTGCATCACGTCGTAGCAGTGGAGCAGTAGACGCCCTCGAGCTCAGTCGCAAGGCTCGGGCGTCCAGGTAGGCGCCCACTCCTGGTACGAGGGCGAGGCCTGTGGGTGTTGTTGCTGCTGTTGCTGGGGATGGTGATGGTGATGCTGCTGATGGTGATGCTGCTGATGCTGTTGCTGCTGCTGCTGAGCTCCAGGACCAAGCGACAGTGGCATCATCGGCATACCGGATGGCAGATGATGACCACCTGGCTGGTGGTGGGGCGACGGCTGCTGCTGCTGCTGCTGCTGCTGTTGCTGTGACTGCTGCTGTGACTGCTGCTGTGGTTGCTGCTGCTGCTGCTGCGGGTGGTAGTGCGGATGACCCGGTGGCGGCGGGGAGTAGGCTTCGGCGCCGACGGCCACGTCCACGAGGTCGACCTGCGGCTGTAGTGCCGCTGCGACGACGGGAGCCGTCGGTGCCGAGGGCACCTTCTTCGGGCGGCCAACCGGGTTGCCCCCTCATTCGCGGCTCCTGCGCGGCCTGCCCACCTTGCCTTTCCTCGTGGGCATGCCGCCGTTGCCCGCGGCCGCCGCTGCCGCCGCCGCCGCTACCGACGACGACTTGACCATCTTGTTGAAGTCCGTCTCGCAGACCGCCGCGCCCGACAGCAGGTAGTACCTGAAAAACCGACCAGATCGGGTTCCATTTGAGTCATGAGCTACCTCTAGGTCTCTCTGTGCGTGGGTGTGTTGGGAGTTTTGGTTTTCGTGTGCTGGGAGGAAGGTAGTGGTACAGACGTGGGTTTGTGAAATTTACCAGCCTGGAAATGATAACTCCTATATATATGAGAAACATTTAGTCAGCAGATTGAATATATTGCTATTGGCAAAATTTTGCTGACATTTTTTTATGTCTGTCAAAATACAAATGAAAGAACGATTCGAAAAAATGTGAAGAACCAACAACCTCAGTCTATGTCTGACAGTCGGAAAAGAAGGTTCATTTTACCGATCGCGTTATTTATGATCTATAGTCTCGGTTCCAGTTAATAAAGTATTAATAAGATTATTTTTATAATTGAGTATTATTATTTAATTAAAACCCCGAACCGGGACGTAACAATTGGGTGCTCATTCGGGATAACTTATTAATACTTTATTAACTGCGCATTTTCTCGAATCGTTCATTTATCTGTCGATAGACTGTATTTTGACGGATATAACAATATTATTGGCAAGATATTGCAATTTATTCTTTCGAACATATAAGCGGAACAATGTTCCTGATGAACACTATTCAATGATTTACTAATAGTATTGCAAACGCTTTTCCAATAAGTTTTCTAACCTGCTGGTAATATATGTGCTGCAAGTGTTGTACGGAAAAAAGTTGAGCTAAACGCGTTCTATCGATTAAAATATTTTCAGCGAATTTCCGTGATAAAACAAATCTAGAACCTGGATATTTAATTTTGTAAAATAGCATAAGTTGATCTAAATATGCTTTCCTCAATTTCTTAAATGTGCATAAACTCATTTTAAAACTCATTATTTACCGGTCTTACAACTTTATGAGTAAATATAGTACTTTCATAGCTGTCAAAAGCCAAAATTCTAAGTAAGTGTATGAAAATTAGACAGTGGTCAAGACTAATTAAAATGCGATGAACGTTAAACAGCCGTATTTAAAACAAAACCCATTACAATACACTTTTGACAATTGGAAAAGAGATTTTTTCCACGATAGCTCAACAAGCCCTAAACGCGAGACTTTTCCATTTAGATGCTAATCGAGTCTTAAGCGTCGATCCAAGAAAAGCCACCTCAACTTTGCCGTCAAACAAATGCACATTCAAAGTTTCTCATGGATCCCTCGAACTCTATATAGCATATGTACACACATCCGTGCATTCCCGCTGCAGGGCCAGTTTCTTATTTCTCCATCTGTGTACAAGCTAATGACGGACCTTATGCGTGTGTGTGTGTGTTGAGGCCAACTCCTCGGACATCTGTTTTCCTTGGGGAGAAGTGGAAAGAGGGAAAGGTGGGGTTGGATGCGATCGATGTGTGCGTTTGTGTGTGTGTGTGACTCACCTGTCGCCTTGCGTGAGCGGCGTGCCGCATTTGGTGCAGGTAAAGCACTTGGTGTGAAAGACAGTGCCGCCCGCCCTTGTGACGAGTTCGGTCGCTGGTATCGTCTGGCCACAAGCCGCGCAGTTACCTGTGCTGCCGAACATCCTGCAAGCAAACGAACAAAAACGTCAGAACAAATGCCTCTTTATACCTTTCTTTCTTTTTATTATTTTTAACGGATTTTTTTTGCATATGCGCGCTGTAGAATAGATCTTATATGTAGGTAGTTTGACCGGTTGGAAATATATTTCTATCTCTTTTTGGAGACTTACATAAATATACTTGGAATTAATTAGTAATATAAAATTATTGTAAGACCAATTATTGACGCAACTGTACAGAGGTTATTAATCTTTCGACATTATTTCATTACAGGGATATTATACGGTAGACGTTCGTTAGGAATTTGATAACTCCATTCCCAGTTTTCTTATCAAATCCTTATATACCTATAGTCTATTTATCGACAACCTATTAGATCAATGTCTATCTTTAAGAAATCATGATGAAATATTCAATTGAGATATTACATTTCTCAATTCTTATATATATATATATTCGGTATGCATAATTTCTCTCACGTACGGTAGGTGCTATAAAAGAGTTTAGACGGAAAAGCGCCTTCGCGTCAAGTATATAATATTTGTAATCAATGCGCGCTAGTCCGCCGCGCCGCCGTTTCGGAATATCAACTTTCGAATACTGCTCTTAATTAGAGTTATACGCATGCATAATTGTGATTATATCACATAGCTCGAAATAACTATGTGTATATATATAGTATATTTTTTACAATTGCGCAGTATCGAATGTCTCGTTATAACCATACGTCGGCTAAAATGCCAATATCGCGAATCGCGAAAACTGAGTATGCGCTTTTACTCTAGGACGTCGGCAATAGCCAATCAGTTTGAAATTTTGTATTCTTTCGCCTCTGTACGGCTCTGCATCCTCTCCTTCCCTCTATCCCCCCTCTTTGCCGATCAGCTAGAGCCTTTCTCTGTATCTCGGCATGTATACCATCGCTGTGTGTGTATGTGTGTGTATACAGGCTCGTCGACTAAACGAGCACATCGATATAATAAGGTGTTGTAAGTGCGCCTTTTAATTGGCAGCTCAGCCAGATAAATCCGAGCCGCTCGGCTCATTCCTCTCTCTCTCTTTCTCTCCCTCTACTCTCTTTGGTATATAGCAGTCGCGGCGGGCGCGCGAGCGTTTCTATACCCGGAGATCCTATATATACGTGTGCAGTATATGCGTATACACGGACTCCCTTATCTCTCTCTCTCCTCTCTTTTTCTCTCTCCTCTACGCGAAATAACGGGCCTAAGAAAATAATTACGCCTCTCCTTTTCGAGACTTGGGCCGCCGCAGCCTCTCTCGCTCCCCTTGCGGCTCCGCTTAAAAAGCATGCCCACAGATCTCGTTCTATTGTTTCGACGCTTTTGCAAAACACCTCGATCGCTTCTTTCTCTCTCTCTCACTCTTCTGTTTTTTTGCTTTCGTTCCCTCTCGTCGGCCTCTCTTCTCGTTCTACACGAGTTTGCGAAAAATCTAAGCGAGATGTGCTTCTCTTCTCTTTCTCTCCTCGCGCTAATGGCTGAATTTACGTAATCTTTTTTTAGACTCTCGCATAGGCGATTGCTTGAGAAAGCGCTACGTTCGATGGTATTATGTTAAGTTTTAGCGACTAAACAATTTTCGTCTCCTACGTTGTATATGTATGTATGTATGTATATATATATATATATACATAAGAGATCGTGCACACAAAGCGCGAGAACTTTTAATTTCCCTTTTGGCTATATGGCGCGCTTGTCAAGCGTGCGTGCATGTCGTGAAAATCCATTAATTTTAATAAGAATTCAATGGGTTCGTTAGAGGGGTATATATGGATAAAAGGCTCAAGAAAAATCGTACAATTTCAATAAGCTCGCGAAGCCAATCACACACAATAGATCGGCTAATTGCTGTTACACACTTGACTGACATTTTTGGTCTCGCGCTATAACTAAATTAAATAGGCTTCGATATAAATGTATGCAAATTGAATTTTCAAATGAATTCATATTGAATTCACGCCATAAAACTGAAACAAGTCGATAAACAACGGTTTTCCAATTTCAAACGCTATATGATCATCATCGGAACGGCGAGAAAAGCTACTTGGATCCTGTATATGGCATAACTGATTATGCCATGATATACAGGTTATATATTTAAAAATTTCTCGGTCAGTGTTGCAATCATATAACGAGTGTGCACTTTTCTCAACAGACATATATATATATATATATATATATATATGTATCGGTAGCATCGAGCCCAATTTGTGCCCGCGAGCCTCGAATCCCTCACGTACCGCCAGAGTACACGCATACACGCACACACACACAAACATGAGAGAGCGAGGATCTCTCGGCGGCGGCACGGCATTGGGACGAGCGTCGATTTTTTGGGCGCAAAGCCACAAGATCTCGAGTGCGTGATTACGGCGGGGCATCGTATTTACAGCACTGCACTGCACACATGCGCGGGCGCGCATATCCACGTTAATGGCAGTCAATGTTTGTCAAGTGGCAGCAGCGGCAGCGGCGGCACACGCTTTCCTCTCTCTCTCTCTCTCTCTCTCTCTCTCCCTCTCTCAGCAGGTATATATGTATATGCAGCGCAGTAGTCCAGCAGCAGCAGCGCGCGCGCCACGTATAAAGCTCGATGTTTATGCACCAATTAGCTACGTATACGTACGCGCGGACGATGCCGAGTCCTCCTCCTCCTCCTCCTCCTCCTCCTCCTGCTGCACGCACGCCTCTACCTCTACCTCTCTCACTCTCTCTCTCTCTCTATATATATATATATATATGTATGCACACACACAGGCACAGACACAACGTCCTTCTAGCGGTGCAGTCCGATGTTTGCGCCGCGTGTCGAGCCACCCGCGCGCGCTCTGCATATCGCTGAGCTGCGTGCTTCAACTTCCAAAGAGAGACTCCTGCTGCTGCTGCCGCCATGCCGTTGCTGCAGCGTGCATCGTTTCATCCTCTCTCTCTCTCTCTTGCTATGTGTATGCGTGCGGTGTGTGTTTGTAGTCGGCCTCTGGCTACTACTTCGCTCTCAACGCTAAACGCCGGCATCGCGACCTACACCCAATCATCCTCAGTGATTGACTTTTCCATTCGGATTTGCTAATGTACTGGCGGTCGGTTGATGCAGACTGCATCGCCAACTTATTTCAACAAATTGCGCGCTTTTTCTTCTAATATAATGACAATCGTAATTTTATTGCTAAATCGAAAAAGCAAAGGACTTCAGAACCAAATGGTATCGTTAAAAGTGCGATTGTGGCAATGCTGAATGTATGAACAAAAAAAGAATCGAGAGAAGAAGAGGAAGCCCGAAGCAGCCGCAATCCTTATATAGGAGCAGCAGTGCACCACGAGCGTTGATTATTATCCGGATTTACTCTTATTTCGAGTATTTTCGCGTAGAGCCTTCTGCCTTGGCTCCTCGAGTCCC